>LBNU01038088.1:349930-396862 GCA_014162995.1 Artemisia annua | reverse complement strand
TGATTAATGCTTCATGGGTTTTGTTTATATTGGTGTAATCTTAAGTGGGTATCTTTTAGTTTTTAAGATTAAGCTGTTTTTTGCTTAATTTTTATATAAGTTTTTTAGCTACTTATTTGATTAATGCTTCATGGGTTTTGTTTATATTGGTGTAATCTTAAGTGGGTATCTTTTAGTTTTTAAGATTAAGCTGTTTTTTGCTTAATTTTTATATAAGTTTTTAGCTACTTATTTGATGAATGCTTCATGGGTTTTGTTTATATTGGTGTAATCTTAAGTGGGTATCTTTTAGTTTTTGAGATTAAGGTGTTTGGTAGTAGATTTTGCTTGTTTTTTTTTATATAGATTTTGAATCTTTATGCATTTTTTTAGCTACTTATTTGATTAATGCTTCATGGGTTTTACTAATTTTGTTGTAATCTTTAGTGGGCATCTCTTAGTTTTTACTAATTTACTCCAAATCCTTTTGTAATTTTTATAAATATTCTTGATTTTTTTATATAAAGTTTGTATCTTTATGCATTTTTTTCAGCTACTAATTGTTAAATGCTTCACGGGTTTTTGTTATATAGTTGTAATCTTAAGTGGGTATCTGTTAGTTTTTAAGATTAAGCTTTTTAGTGCTTACTTTTTATATAATAAAGATTGTGTTTTTATACGTTTTTAGCTACTTATTTGGTTAATGCTTCTTAGGTTTTTGTTATATTGGTGTAATCTTTTGTGGGTATTTGTTAGTTTTTAGAATAAGCTCAGTTTAGTATTTGTTATACTGATTTGATTGAAAAGCTTAGGTGTTGTAAATTTTCTTGATTCTATTGTAAGGTTATGTATTTATGCATTTTGGATTGGTTTTGTATTGCTAATCATAGTTCGATTTGAATGTTTGGTACTATAATGCTTATGTAATTCTGCTTATATTTGTTTGAGTTGTTAGAAATTGTGTAAAAGATGGTCTTCTAGTTACTTGCTTAGTTGATTTGTGTAATTTATATAAGCTTTAGGGTAATTTTAGTTTGATTTGTATTTTACTAATTCGAGCTAATCTTTGTAATCAAGCTGAGTTTGAGTTTGATTTGAACATTTGGTACTATGATTAGAAAATGAATAAAATAGTAATCTCGTTATACTTGTTTAGTTGATTTGTTTTATTTTTTTTAATGTTTAATGTTTCATGTGATTTGATCAATGTTAGATGTGTATTAGGTTCCATGTGTTACTAAGTTAGTGTTAGGACTTAGGATGTAATCCTAGCTCTAATTCGTATGCAATGTTGACCATTCTAATTTGAGTAGATTAATGGTAAGGTCACTTTGTTTGGTTGAAAATAGGTCAAAGAAACGTTTCCTTGATTAGTGATAATACTAGTATTATTGTCCTATGTAAAAAGTTGATTAGTGGTCCGGCCGGTCCCAATCTATATTGTACGTCTTGTTGATCAATATAAATGAAATTAATAAGAAACGAACAAGATTTTAAATTCTTGTCTTATGCGTGTTAACTTTGTTTAGCTTGTTATGGATTTTTCATAAGATTTAAAGTCAGAGGTAATTTGGTGGATTTTATGAGAAAAATAAGTTGGGATTTGGTGGGAGTTCAACTAAGATGCTGACTTTTGCTAATATTTGTATTTTTTAAGTTTATTTAATCTTTGATTTGTGATTGCAAGATTCTCAAGTTAATATCTTCTTTCGCTTTCAGGTGGATCAGGGTAAAAATTTGAAGCGCAGAACTTTTGGGTCATAAGATGGCTTCGGTATCTCAGTCTCCAGTTACGTTTTCCGGGAGTTTATCTTCTGGAACCTCGGCTTCGGATCTTCTTCGAAGCTCGAGTAATGGTATTAATGGTGTACCTCTACAAACATTAGGCCGAGGTCATGTGGGCCCAGCGAGAAGAGGTTTAAGTATTGTTGCAAAGGTCAGAAAGGTGAAGAAACACGACTACCCATGGCCTCAGGACCCTGATCCCAATGTTAAAGGTGGAGTTCTTAGTCATCTTTCACCCTTTAAGCCGTTAAACGAAAAGCCGAAGCCTGTTACTCTAGAATTTGAAAAACCGCTCATGGATCTACAGAAGAAAATTATTGATGTAAAGTTTTGTTAATTGCTTTAATATAACTTGTATTGTAGGGATGTGTGAAAGGCGTTTAGAATATTGTTTTTTTGATGATTGCAGGTGCAAAAGATGGCTAATGAAACCGGCCTGGATTTCAGTGATCAGATCATTTCGTTGGAAAACAAATATCAGCAGGTAAAATTACTTACTATAAGTTTTAGGGGTGTTTGGATTTAGGTTTTGCAATTGATTATAGTGACTATGTTTGATGTAAAAGTTATACTCCGTATTTCTGATTATGTGATTAGTTACGGGTCAAATAATTAGTTTTTGATGATAAGTTTCAAAAAATAATGCTTGCAGTAAAATATAACCTCTTCTTGACGCCTTAAGTTTTTTTCTTGAGAAAGTCTTTTATGGTCATTGTATGTCTTAAAGTATTGGATAATAAGAATTTGCGGAACACCCCAACATCTGAATCAATTCAAACAATATTTCCTCTGGTCCGTTTTATTACGACTGATTATTCTAAATGCATCATCTCTTTTGAAACCAACATCCTCGTATTAGTCTTAAAACTGAGTTTTTTTATGCCAAATGTAAGTTCTCATGTATAGATGTGTTCATATGTGAGTTGTCATGTCTACTCACATTTTTATGTATTTTATACAGGCTCTTAAAGATCTTTATACACATTTGACTCCGATACAACGAGTTAATATTGCCCGACACCCAAACAGACCGACGTTTCTTGATCATGTCTTCAACATTACTGACAAGGTCTGATACTCATTCCACAAACTTTTTATTTTTTATTTTTTTTATTTTTTATTTATTTTTTATTTTTTTATTTTTTTTTAATGCTCAAAGTTTTAAACTCTATAGTCTATATGAAAGAGTCAGATTTAATACATACCGTTTTTTGTATTTTGAAATTTTCAGTTTGTTGAGCTTCATGGTGACCGAGCCGGTTATGACGATCCTGCAATTGTCACTGGTATTGGAACAATAGATGGAAGACGATTCATGTTTATGGGTCATCAGAAGGGTCGAAATACCAAAGAAAACATTCAACGTAACTTTGGAATGCCTACACCTCATGGGTAAGATTTTACAGCGATAGCACTATTATAAAAAGGGTAAAAATGCGTTTACCAATTTACATCCTTTCTTTACAGGTACCGTAAGGCTCTAAGAATGATGTACTACGCAGACCACCATGGGTTTCCTATCGTCACATTTATCGACACTCCAGGGGCGTTTGCTGACCTTAAGTCAGAGGAACTAGGTCAAGTATGTACAACCATGTAAACCGTGATTATTTTTTATAAGGCCATCAAATTGCTCAACTTAGTAATTAATTTATCTGTATGCAGGGTGAAGCCATTGCCCATAATTTGAGGACTATGTTCGGGCTGAAAGTTCCAATCATTTCCATTGTGATAGGTGAAGGTGGTTCTGGTGGTGCTTTGGCCATCGGTTGTGCTAATAAATTGCTTATGCTTGAAAATGCGGTCTTTTATGTTGCCAGGTGACTATAAAATTTCCAACTTTTTTTTACAAATGTTGGTCATATCGCATGCAAAGCTCTATATGATGTTGACGTCTTGAGGATTGTCTTTTTTGTCTTAGGATATATAATAGAGTCAATTTGTTTACACTGCTACATTCTAATTTAATAAGGAGCACTGTAGCAGTCTCTTGGAGACCTGTTTATGGCCATAAAGTCTGATTGGTCCCCCACCTATTACATAAATGGTCAAAACCTACAAGATAAAGTGAGAGTAATGTAAATGAACTGACAGAGTGACAGTTAATACATTTTGCAAATATTCCGAGGGTCCCTTTGCCGTGTATCTAATTATAGTTTTTTCTTCTAAACTTCAGAGTTAAGCAATTAAGTCTCTTTTTGCATAAAGTAGCAAACTAATGACATTAGTCTAGTTTTTCAATCGTCTTACTAAATACATTTATGTTTCTATGATATAGCCCAGAAGCGTGTGCTGCAATTCTGTGGAAGACTGCTAAAGCCTCTCCAAAGGTAGTGGAACCTTTCCTGAGTTCATTAGTATACGAAAAGCGATATAACGCTTGAATCTTATAGAGTTTCTCTTGTTCTTTATTATAGGCAGCTGAGAAGCTCAAGATCACTGCTAACGAGCTTTGCAAGCTACAAATTGCTGATGGCATCATCCCTGTAAGATTCTTTACTTATAGTTTCATGTGTGCTTGTCTTGACCCTTGCTTAGTTCATTTTGGTTAAGTTAATCTCTCTTTTTGTTATAAGTCGATATCAATTGTTTTCCAACGTTTGTACATCGAGATACTATACCGCGTGGAGATGGTAAAATTTGACCCATATATTAATGAATGGGTAAAAAAAAAGGGTGGAATAACGGCTTAAATGGATTTAAGCTTAAAAGTCGCTCAAAGTTTATTGTTAATGCATGCAACCTACTTGATCGTTTTTTATAAGAAAACATATTTTACGTATAGTTTATAGAAAAAGAAAGCGGGAGGGGTCGACCCAAACTCACTTATTTTGACCCTGAACTATGGTTGCCTGTTTTGACCCTGAACTATGTTTACCTGTTTTGACCCTAGTCCTACCTGCCCAACAGTTCTGATCCTGAATCGTAATTGCAGGAACCACTTGGAGGTGCACATGCAGATTCACATTGGACCTCGATGCAAATAAAAACTGCTATTCTTGAATCAATGGATGTGAGTATATGAACTCGGTTATTTTAATGACAGTAAAGCCCACGTGTACATAAAATTTTACTAAAAACGTTATATTTTTTTGCTGTTTAGGAGCTTCAAAAGATGGGGACAGAAGAACTATTAAGACATCGTATGCTCAAATTTCGCAAGATTGGTGGGTTCCAAGAAGGACTACCTGTTGATCCCGAAAGGAAAGTCAACATGAAAAGAAAAGAAGANTAACTGAACTGACAGAGTGACAGTTAATACATTTTGCAAATATTCCGAGGGTCCCTTTGCCGTGTATCTAATTATAGTTTTTTCTTCTAAACTTCAGAGTCAAGCAATTAAGTCTCTTTTTGCATAAAGTAGCAAACTAATGACATTAGTCTAGTTTTTCAATCGTCTTACTAAATACATTTATGTTTCTATGATATAGCCCAGAAGCGTGTGCTGCAATTCTGTGGAAGACTGCTAAAGCCTCTCCAAAGGTAGTGGAACCTTTCCTGAGTTCATTAGTATACGAAAAGCGACATAGTGCTTGAATCTTATATAGTTTCTCTTTTTCTTTATAGGCAGCTGAGAAGCTCAAGATCACTGCAAACGAGCTTTGCAAGCTACAAATTGCTGATGGCATCATCCCTGTAAGATTCTTTACTTATATTTTCATGTGAGCTTGTCTTGACCCTTGCTTAGTTCATTTTGGTTAAGTTAATCTCTCTTTTTGTTATAAGTCGATATCAATGGACTAACGGCTTAAATGGATTTAAACTTAAAAGTCGATAATGAATGGGTCAAAAAAGAGGTTGAATAACTTAAATGGATTTAAACTTAAAAGTCGCTCAAAGTTTATTGTTAATGCATACGATCTACTTGATCGTTTTTTATAAGAAAAACATATTTTACGTATAGCTTATGGAAAAAGAAAGCAGGTGGGGTCGACCCAACCTCACTTATTTTGACCCTGAATTATGGTTACCTGTTTTGACCCTAGTCCTACCTGCCCAACAGTTCTGATCCTGAATCGTAATTGCAGGAACCACTTGGGGGTGCACATGCAGATTCACATTGGACCTCGATGCAAATAAAAACTGCTATTCTTGAATCAATGGATGTGAGTATATGAACTCAGTTATTTTAGTGACAGTAAAGCCCACACCTACATAGAATTTTACTAAAAACGTTATATTTTTTTGCTGTTTAGGAGCTTCAAAAGATGGGGACAGAAGAACTATTAAGACATCGTATGCTCAAATTTCGCAAGATTGGTGGGTTCCAAGAAGGACTACCTGTTGATCCCGAAAGGAAAGTCAACATGAAAAGAAAAGAGGAACCGAGACCCGGGCTCATTTCAGACAAAGCGTTGCAAGGTGAAGTTAATAAACTAAAACAACAAATTATGAAAGCAAAGGAAACGTCTTCAATAGCTCCAGACATGGATCAAAACGGTCTGATTGAGAAGCTACAACGAGAGATAAATTATGAATTTTCGGAAGCAGCTAAAGCATTGGGGATTGAAGATAAACTAAGTAAAATGCGTGAAGAATTTGCAAAAGCAGAAAATGAAGAGTTGACTCATGATCAAATTGAAAGTCTTGAAAGTTTGAAGAACGAGTTCAATGAGAATTTAGAAAACGCTCCTAATTATGGAAGGTTGAAGTATAAGCTAAGCTTGTTAAAAGAAATTTCTGAAGCTAAAACCTTTGCTGAAAACTACAAAAAGACTCTTCCTTTAAAGGCTAAAGTCAACGAGAAGTTCAAAGAGGTTTTGGAGAATTCAACCTTGAAGCAGAAAATTGAGGGACTAAAAGCAGAAATTGAAAAATCAGGGGTGTCTGACATCGAATTGTTTGATAAAGAACTTAAGGAAAAAGTTCTTGAAATTAGGGAAGAAGTGGAATCTGAATTTGTTAACGCTCTTGAATCATCGGGTGTTCATGTAGCTTCAAAAGTAGGACAAAGTTCAATGTCGATAATCAAGGCTAAAGTTGAGGAGCTTAATGGCGAAATTAATGAGATCATTCAAGATATTATTGAATCAACCCCGGAACTGAAAAGCAGAATAGAGATGTTGAAATTTGAGGTGATGAAAAACAAAAGTACCCCTAGTGAGGAATCGAAAGAGAAGATTGAAGCTTTGGAGCAACAAATAAAGCAAGGTGTTGCTGATGTATTGAGTTCTGCAGCTATTAAAGATAAGTATGAGAGATTGCAAGCAGAACTTGCTGAACTTAATGGAGGCTCGGATGGAAGTTTGATCAAGGAACCAACCTATGCATGATGTAAGAATAAATTTTCTCGCACCCTTTCGAGTTTAAGGTACACTTTGACTTCTGAGGTCAAATTTGAATTTTGTTTTCAAATATTACTTTGGTCTTACTCTTTCAAGAAATTTAGCAGGGCAGCTTGTGATAAAAAAAGTAATCCGTAATATATGCTCAATTTTATAGGGAAATTATACGATAATGTAATGAACATTCCTGTTTTTGTCATTTTATGCAATGATTTCCTATTTTTACCATTTGATGTAACAAACTTTTGTGTTGCTATAATCGTGTGTAACCAGTCACACACAACTAACCAGTCAACTCTTATATATTTGACAAACATGAAAAGTTCATTTCATTTTCGTACAACTTTCCGACAAAATTAAACATAATGACCAAAATATCCTTCTTAGTTTTTCCATATTAGTCAAAAGTCAATCGGTTTGACCTTATAAGTCAAAGCGTACCTCTTTGATAGTTTGATGTATAACTAACTGTTGAAAGTGATCAAATATCTACATTTGCAGTTAAAACTATCTGTTGTAGCTACACCAAAATCTGGAGCGTGGATTAACGAGCTTAAATCTGGCCTATCTTCATTCTCAACGACCACCGGAGGGTTAACCATATGTCATATTTGCTAAAGATTTGTGGGGCAAAGACCTGGCTGCTATAAAGTTTGTTGTTTGAGTTAAGTTTATTTTCATGACTTTTATATGAATTTTTTTTACATGAACTAAATATCGTCGATTAGTGTCTTTATTTGCCCATCGGTAGATTGCAACTGCCAATTATATGTCATTGACAGAGACAACAACAATAGCATGTCATGTAAATTTTGCTGATTGCCAATAATTTGTTTTCTCTTATTATGTTTAATCTTTGTTATATGTGGCGTCTTGAAAGCGCTAGTTATGGTTCGTTAGTAAAAAGTTTTCCGTTAAACAGAAATAGTTCATTGCTTTTATCGTCATGATTCAGTTTTATATGTTCTTACCGCTAAGGTGTAGAGTTAGAAATGATTATGTTTTAGGTTATAGAGATTTAGTAGATGATAATGATACAACATACTCAATCCCGCCGGGCGGGGTAAGGGGGAGGTAGAATGTAGATTGTACCCCTACCCTCAGGATAAACCCGAAAGTAAGGATACTGCTTCCAGTGAGACCTCCGGCGATGATAATGATGACGAGCTTAATTGTGCATGACAGTATGTCAAAAAGTCGGACTAGACAAGTTGGGTAGCAAGTTAGAATGAGTGGGGTGGGCAAGAGTTCAGTACAAGTAAATCGTCTAGAACGCGTAAACAAGGATTGTTTGGTCTAGTGGTATATGAGTGGCCCATCAACTTAGAGGTTGTGGGTTCAAGTCTCGTCGGAGACATTGGTAAAGTTTAGAACATTGGTTAAATGCTAGACGAGTCATACTACGGAACGCCACGAAATGGCTCAAAATGTACTCAAACACTTGCAACGTCCCAATAAACACCCGATAGGTTTGTGCTCGAAAGTTGACCAACCCATAGAAAGCAATAAACTTAACTAATGAGATGAAAAAAATGAAAATTTTCTTATGATGGTCCAAAATGTTTCACAAAATAATACTCCCTCCGTCCCAATTTATTTGTCCAATTTTGACTTGTATCCCAATTTATTTGTCCAGTTTTGACTTTACAAGTCTTTTTCCCACAGTTTTGACCTTAACTATTTTCTTTTATGTTATATAATACTTGATGCAAAATATATGAATGGATTGAGTTTTAAATGTATTTTTATTGGTATAATTTTCATCAAATATTATGTAACACAAACAAAAATAATTAAGGTTAAAGTTGAGAAAAGAAAGATCAAAAAAGTCAAAAGTGGACAAATAAATTAGAACGGAGAGAGTACAAAGATCAAACAAATATTCCTTCCAAGTATGCTTCATGTTATATAACTTACATTTTTCACAACATTAAAAATAAATAAATAAATAAACCTCACCCCTTCTTCTTCCTGATCTAAGAATAAAAGAAAGAATTGCTAATTGTAAGTAAAAATTATAAAAAAGAAAAACTTACCTTTGTGTTTCTGGTTTACTTATGTTATTGATATCTGATTGTAATTATGAATTCTATTAAAACATAAACAGTATTGATTGTTATATAATATAAATTTTGTTAAAAAAGTTATTGTCAATATGAGCTTTGGTTCTCTAGAATTTCTAGATCATGAGGTGTACAACGTCAGGAACCAAATTCTTAAGTACTAAAATTCATTTTATCCTAAACTAACCTATTGTATAGGATTTTATATATAGACTAAAGATCAAATGAGAAAAATCTTTAAAATCTTTTATATAATAAAACAAAACCCCTATTGGGAATTTTTCATTTAAAAAAATGGAACCATTCCTTTTTTAGTAATAATTTTTTTATTATGATTTTAATTATAATTTTTTATTATTAAAGATAATCATTTNAACTATAACTACATATTAGAGATGCATTAGTTTGAATTAGATGCATCATTAATCTTTTAGATGCATCATAATATATTTTCTAGCTAAAAATTAGATGCATATACATATATTAGATGCATTTCATCAAGTTAGACGAATCCTGTGTATTTTTCGTCCTCTGCGGGTCAAATTTGTTGCAAGTACTACTTTGCATCGCTTTCACTTCTAAATCACTTTCGTAACTAATTGTGATGCATCTAAATGAATAGAGATGCATCTAATTTAAGTCGATGCATCTCAAATATGCAGTTATAATAATTTCTCATTATTCTCATTTTAAGTTTTCTTCTCACTATAGATCCTTACCCTATATATATATACCCACATTTGGTTACAACCTCCGCTAATGTGAGAGAGTTGAGGCCCTTTCCAGTTTTCAAACATTTATAAGTTCCAACATCTATAATTGTATTTTTAAAGTTGGACGACTTTTCGATTTGATTGACTAAAATAGTAATCATGCCCTATTTGCTCTTCTTTAAGGGTGGCATTTAGTTTTTTATTTACTGTTAAATTGGGGATTAATGGTTTACATTGTGGTGCAACTAGAAAATGATGCTTAATCTTACTTGTAAGGCGATTATTGATGAATTATGCTGATTCTTCATGAGTACTGGTTCGGTAGCAGAAAACAAATGTTAGTTAGGCTTTTTATTTAGGGTGGGAAAGAGTAGAGGGGATAATATATGAATTATCATGGTGAAAATTTAAGAATAAAAAAAAAGTTCGTTACGACAAATCACGATATATAGAGATTATTATGGTTCCCATGATCGTTTAGTTGTAGCTTACGTCTCTGAAAACCTATTGTATGACGAATATACATTCTGTAAACGGTTCCGAATGAGACGATCACTATACACACATTGTCCGGATTGTAATTGACGATTCTACGTATTTTCAACTAACTAATGGTTGTTCGGGAAGAGTGACATTTCCGCATTAATGAAGTGTACCTTGACAATTCATCTCTAGACGAATATTTGCAAACACTTGCGAAAAATTTCCATGATTCTCTTGAATATTTCTATAAGGCTATTATGGAAATATATGGAGATGAGTTTTTGAGAAGACCTACTCATATCGATGTCGAGAAATATCCATATCGCGAGGGGGAATATGTTCTTGATTTGGTTAACTTATCATGTATATATGCTATTTGAAATAAGTAATTTCAAGGGTTTTTGAGATTCTTCTTATCAGTTGCTTATAGACTAAAATAACTAGATAAAAATTGGTGTTAGTAAAGAATAAGCAATCCCAAACTTAGCACAAATCATCATAGAAGTAGTAAGGTCGATTCACTTTAACATCTATTATTAATTGTAATATCATACAACTTTTACTTGATAAAGCCGATAATAATAAAAGTTTGTTAAAAAATGGATAAATAAAGACGAGTAAGTTCGATTCACTTTAACATCTATTATTAATTGTAATATCATACAACTTTTGCCTTACATAGCCGATAATAACATAAGTTTGTTAAAAAATGAATAAAAATAAAGACGAAATGTATTTTAGTCCGGTGCAAAGTGGGTTAAGTAGTTTCACTACTTGACCCCCAACTAAACAGACTAGAATTCATTTTAGTCCAAACTAATCATGTGAAAATCCATGTAAATATATACCTATTTTGGTTTACAAACTCCACCTATGTGGGATAGTTGGAAACCTTTTAAAACTCTCGTAAGTTCCAACATTTGTAATGGCATTTGAAACTTCGATGACCTTTCTAAATTCAATAACATAAGTATTCGAATTCCTGTTTGCTCTTCTCTAATAAGATTGAAGTTTTTGTTTTTAGTTTAGCTGAAATACGAGAGATCAGTGGTCGAATTCAATTAGGCAGTTTTATTATGTTTTGAAATATGTTTCTAAATTAGTAAATTGCCTAAGTAGTCCTTTTGGTATGTATATATATCTGCAAGTTTCGTTCTTAACTTTTCAAAATTACACATATGGTACGTACTCTTGAAACTTGTCATCCAAACGGTTCCTAAAATGGATGTCGGCAAAACTATCTTTTTTACGAGCATTCATGTTATAATTTTCTAAAACCATTTGTCTAATATTCGTAAGGTCTGAATCGAACTTTTGAAACTTCAATGACCTTTTTAAGTTCAATAAAATAAATTTGTGAAGTCCTGATTGCTCTTTTATTTAATAAGATTGAAGTATTTGGTTTTAGCTTTAGCTGTAATACGAGTGATTTGGTGGTCGAATTCCACTTAGGCATTTAGGTATACCCATTGTTACAACCTCCATCAATGTGGGACAATTGAGACCTATTTCACACCTTTATAAGTTCTGACATTTCTAACTGTATTTTTAAAGTTGGATGACGTTTTTATTTCATTGACTAAAATAGTAATCATGCCCAATTTGCTCTACGCTTATCACAAGGGAGAATATGTTCTTGATTTGGTTAACTTATCATGTTTATACGCTATTTGGTATAAGTAATTTTGAGGGTGTTTGAGAGTCGGTGTTACTAAAGAATAAGCAATCCCAAACATGCCACAAATCATCATAGAAATAGTAAGTTCGATTCACTTTGACATCTATTATTAATTGTAATATCATACAACTTTTGCTTGATAAAGCCGATAATAATATAAGTTTGTTAAAAAAGGATAAATAAAGACGAGTAAGTTCGATTCACTTTAACATCTATTATTAATTGTTATATAATACAACTTTTGCTTTATAGAGCCGATAATAATATAAGTTTGTTAAACGAATAAAAAATAAAGACGAAATGTATTTTAGTCTCGGTACTCGAGGGGTTAAGTAGCGGCTGATAATAATATAAGTTTGTTAAAAAATGAATAAAAATAAAGACGAAATGTATTTTAGTCCGTTTACTCAAGATAGGGAGTAGATCCACTACTTCGCCACCCTAGTAAACGGACTAGAATTCATATTAGTCCAAACTAACCTTGTGTAAATCCCTGTACATATATACCTATTTTGGTTTACAAACTCCACCTATGTGGGATAGTTGGAGAACTTTTCAAACTCTCATAAGTTATAACATTTGTAACGGCACTTGAAACTTCGATGACCTTTTTAAATTCAATAGCATAAATATTTGAATTCATGTTTGTTCTTCTCTAATAAGATTGAAGTTTTTGTTTTTAGTTAGGTGTAATACGAGAGATCGGTGGTCCAATTCCACTTGGGACTTTTTATTATGTTTTGAAATATGTTTCTAAATGGGTAGTAAATTACCTAAGTGGTCCTTTTGGTATGTATATATATCTGCAGGTTTCGTTCTTAACTTTTCAAGATTACACATATGATATGTACTCTTGAAACTTGTCAACCGAACGGTTCCTAAAATGAATGTCGGCAAAACTGTCTTTTTTGTTGATCGTTCACGTTATAATTTTCTAAAACCATTTTCTAATATTCGTAAGGTTTAAGGACGAAATCCATAATTTCATTTATACCACCGGGACCATTTATATAATCTTCAAGTAAGAATGATGAGAAATAACTATAACTACATATTAGAGATGCATTAGTTTGAATTAGATGCATCATTAATCTTTTAGATGCATCATAATATATTTTCTAGCTAAAAATTAGATGCATATACATATATTAGATGCATTTCATCAAGTTAGACGAATCCTGTGTATTTTTCGTCCTCTGCGGGTCAAATTTGTTGCAAGTACTACTTTGCATCGCTTTCACTTCTAAATCACTTTCGTAACTAATTGTGATGCATCTAAATGAATAGAGATGCATCTAATTTAAGTCGATGCATCTCAAATATGCAGTTATAATAATTTCTCATTATTCTCATTTTAAGTTTTCTTCTCACTATAGATCCTTACCCTATATATATATACCCACATTTGGTTACAACCTCCGCTAATGTGAGAGAGTTGAGGCCCTTTCCAGTTTTCAAACATTTATAAGTTCCAACATCTATAATTGTATTTTTAAAGTTGGACGACTTTTCGATTTGATTGACTAAAATAGTAATCATGCCCTATTTGCTCTTCTTTAAGGGTGGCATTTAGTTTTTTATTTACTGTTAAATTGGGGATTAATGGTTTACATTGTGGTGCAACTAGAAAATGATGCTTAATCTTACTTGTAAGGCGATTATTGATGAATTATGCTGATTCTTCATGAGTACTGGTTCGGTAGCAGAAAACAAATGTTAGTTAGGCTTTTTATTTAGGGTGGGAAAGAGTAGAGGGGATAATATATGAATTATCATGGTGAAAATTTAAGAATAAAAAAAAGTTCGTTACGACAAATCACGATATATAGAGATTATTATGGTTCCCATGATCGTTTAGTTGTAGCTTACGTCTCTGAAAACCTATTGTATGACGAATATACATTCTGTAAACGGTTCCGAATGAGACGATCACTATACACACATTGTCCGGATTGTAATTGACGATTCTACGTATTTTCAACTAACTAATGGTTGTTCGGGAAGAGTGACATTTCCGCATTAATGAAGTGTACCTTGACAATTCATCAATTGGCATACGACACCATTCCTGATGCTCTAGACGAATATTTGCAAACACTTGCGAAAAATTTCCATGATTCTCTTGAATATTTCTATAAGGCTATTATGGAAATATATGGAGATGAGTTTTTGCGAAGACCTGCTCATATCGATGTCGAGAAATATCCATATCGCGAGGGGGAATATGTTCTTGATTTGGTTAACTTATCATGTATATATGCTATTTGAAATAAGTAATTTCAAGGGTTTTTGAGATTCTTCTTATCAGTTGCTTATAGACTAAAATAACTAGATAAAAATTGGTGTTAGTAAAGAATAAGCAATCCCAAACTTAGCACAAATCATCATAGAAGTAGTAAGGTCGATTCACTTTAACATCTATTATTAATTGTAATATCATACAACTTTTACTTGATAAAGCCGATAATAATAAACGTTTGTTAAAAAATGGATAAATAAAGACGAGTAAGTTCGATTCACTTTAACATCTATTATTAATTGTAATATCATACAACTTTTGCCTTACATAGCCGATAATAACATAAGTTTGTTAAAAAATGAATAAAAATAAAGACGAAATGTATTTTAGTCCAGTGCGAGTTGGGTTGAGTAGTTTCACTACTTGACCCCCCAACTAAACGGACTAGAATTCATTTTAGTCCAAACTAATCATGTGTAAATCCATGTAAATATATACCTATTTTGGTTTACAAACTCCACCTATGTGGGATAGTTGGAAACCTTTTAAAACTCTCGTAAGTTCCAACATTTGTAACGGCATTTGAAACTTCGATGACCTTTCTAAATTCAATAACATAAGTATTCGAATTCCTGTTTGCTCTTCTCTAATAAGATTGAAGTTTTTGTTTTTAGTTTAGCTGAAATACGAGAGATCAGTGGTCGAATTCAATTAGGCAATTTTATTATGTTTTGAAATATGTTTCTAAATGAGTAGTAAATTACCTAAGTGGTCCTTTTGGTATGTATATATATCTGCAAGTTTCGTTCTTAACTTTTCAAAATTACACATATGGTACGTACTCTTGAAACTTGTCATCCAAACGGTTCCTAAAATGGATGTCGGCAAAACTATCTTTTTTATGGACCATTCATGTTATAATTTTCTAAAACCATTTGTCTAATATTCGTAAGGTCTGAATCGAACTTTTGAAACTTCAATGACCTTTTTAAGTTCAATAAAATAAATTTGTGAAGTCCTGATTGCTCTTTTATTTAATAAGATTGAAGTATTTGGTTTTAGCTTTAGCTGTAATACGAGTGATTTGGTGGTCGAATTCCACTTAGGCATTTAGGTATACCCATTGTTACAACCTCCATCAATGTGGGACAATTGAGACCCATTTCACACCTTTATAAGTTCTGACATTTCTAACTGTATTTTTAAAGTTGGATAACGTTTTGATTCCATTGACTAAAATAGTAATCATGCCCAATTTGTTCTATGCTTATCACAAGGGAGAATATGTTCTTGATTTGGTTAACTTATCATGTTTATACGCTATTTGGTATAAGTGATTTGAGGGTGTTTGAGAGTTGGTGTTACTAAAGAATAAGCAATCCCAAACTGACCACAAATCATCATAGAAGTAGTAAGTTCGATTCACTTTAACATCTATTATTAATTGTAATATCATACAACTTTTGCTTGATAAAGACGATAATAATATAAGTTTGTTAAAAAATAGATAAATAAAGACGAGTAAGTTCGATTCACTTTAACATCTATTATTAATTGTTATATCATACAACTTTTGCTTTATATAGCCGATAATAATATACATTTGTTAAATGAATAAAAAATAAAGACGAAATGTATTTTAGTCTCGGTACTCGAGGGGTTAAGTAGCGGCTGATAATAATATAAGTTTGTTAAAAAATGAATAAAAATAAAGACGAAATGTATTTTAGTCCGTTTACTAAAGATGGGGAGTAGATCCACTACTTCGCAACCCTAGTAAACAGACTAGAATTCATATTAGTCCAAACTAACCTTTTGTAAATCCGTGTACATATATACCTATTTTGGTTTACAAACTCCACCTATGTGGGATAGTTGGAGAACTTTTCAAACTCTCATAAGTTATAACATTTGTAACGGCACTTGAAACTTCGATGACCTTTTTAAATTCAATAGCATAAATATTTGAATTCATGTTTGCTCTTCTCTAATAAGATTGAAGTTTTGTTTTTAGTTAGGTGTAATACGAGAGATCGGTGGTCCAATTCCACTTGGGACTTTTTATTATGTTTTGAAACATGTTTCTAAATGGGTAGTAAATTACCCAAGTGATCCTTTTGGTATGTAAATGTATCTGCAAGTTTCGTTCTTAACTTTACACATGTGGTATGTACTTTTGAAACTTGTCATCCAAACGGTTCCTAAAATGAATGTCGGCAAAACTGTCTTTTTTATAGACCATTCATGTTATAATTTTCTAAAACCATTTTCTAATATTCGTAAGGTTTAAGGACGAAATCCATAATTTCATTTATACCACCAGGGCCATTTATATAATCTTCTCTAAATATATCGTTTTTATACGTTTGGCACGTTAGAGATATAATGTAACCCAAACCAGCCCGTTTATTGTTTCGTTTATTCCTAGATTTGTATTGTAGTCATAGGCTTCTAGCGTCTTGCTAGTTGTTTTTTTTTTATGTATCTATATTTTTATCGTTCAAAAAGGAAGAAAAAAAAAAGACCAGCCCGTTTATTAAGAAGACAACAATGTAATGCACACATACGTCTGGTGATGTTATAAAGAATTAAATAAAAAGTTACATGCTTATTTTTTCTACAAATCACCTCCATTTCAATTGCACCTATACATACAAAATGATTTGTCAAATCTAAAGCAACTACAGTAATATATTGGTAAAGTTTAGACCATCACCGTGAAATGGCCTAAAAAGTACTCAAGCGCTTGCAACGTTCCAATAAACCACCGATAGCTTGTGCTCGAAAGTCGACCAACTCAGAAACCAATAAACTTAAATAATGTGATGAAAAAAATGACATTTATGGTATGATGGTCTTTACAAAATAACACAAAGACCAAACAAATATTCCATCCAAGTATGCTTCATGTTATATAACTTACATTTCTCACAACCTTAAAAAAACAAAATAAACCCCACCCTTTTTTCCCTGCTTTAAGAAAATAATAATAATAATAATAATTGCTAATTGTAAATATAAATTATAAAAAAAAACAAAATAAACCCCACCCTTTTTGAAATAAGTAATTTTGAGGGTGTTTGAAATTCTTCTTATGAGTTGCTTATAGACTAAAATAAGGAGATAAAAATTGGTGTTAGTAAAGAATAAGCAATCCCAAACAGACCACATATCATCATAGAAATAGTAAGCTCGGTTCACTTTAACATCTATTATTAATTGTAATATCATACGACTTTTGCTAAATATAGCCGATAAATAATATAAGTTGGTTAAAAAATGAATAAAAATAAAGACAGAAATGTATTTCAGTCCAGGATCTTGAGTGGTTAAGTAGCTCCACTACTTCGCCACCCAAGTAAACGGACTAGAATTCATTTTAGTCCAAATTGATCTTGTGTATATACCTGTCGATATATACCTATTTTGGTTTACAAACTCCACCTATGTGGGATCTTTGGAAAAATTTCAAGCTCTCATAAGTTCCAACATTTTTAATGGCACTTGAAACTTTGATGACCTTTTTAAGTTCAGTAACATTATGTGTGAAGTGTTGTTTGCTCTTCTCTAATAAGATTGAAGTATTTGGTTCTAGTTTATCTGTAATAGAAGAGATCAGTGGTCGAATTAATTAGGCCTTTTTATTATGTTTTGAAATATGTTTCTAAATGGGTAGTGAATTATCAAGTGGTCCTTTTGGTATGTACAATATCTGCCAGTTTCGTTCTTAACTTCTCAAAATTACACATATGGTACGTACTCTTGAAACTTGTCATCCAAACGGTTCCTAAAATGGATGTCGGCAAAACTATCTTTTTTATGGACCATTCATGTTATAATTTTCTAAAACCATTTGTCTAATATTCGTAAGGTCAATCGAACTTTTGAAACTTCAATGACCTTTTTAAGTTCAATAAAATAAATTTGTGAAGTCCTGATTGCTCTTTTAATTAATAAGTTTGAAGTATTTGGTTTTAGCTTTAGCTGTAATACGAGTGATTTGGTGGTTGAATTCCACTTAGGCATTTAGCTATACCCATTGTTACAACCTCCATCAATGTGGGACAATTGAGACCCATTTCAAACCTTTATAAGTTCTGACATTTCTAACTGTATTTTTAAAGTTGGATGACGTTTTTATTTCATTGACTAAAATAGTAATCATGCCCATTTGCTCTATGCTTATCACAAGGGAGAATATGTTCTTGATTTGGTTAACTTATCATGTTTATACGCTATTTGGTATAAGTAATTTTGAGGGTGTTTGAGAGTCGGTGTTACTAAAGAATAAGCAATCCTAAACAGGCCACAAATCATCAGAGAAGTAGTAAGTTCGATTCACTTTAACATCTATTATTAATTGTAATATCATACAACTTTTGCTTGATAAAGCCGATAATAATATAAGTTTGTTAAAAAAATAGATAAATAAAGACGAGTAAGTTCGATTCACTTTAACATCTATTATTAATTGTTATATCATACAACTTTTGCTTTATATAGCTGATAATAATATACATTTGTTAAATGAATAAAAAATAAAGACGAAATGTATTTTAGTCTCGGTACTCGAGGGGTTAAGTAGCGGCTGATAATAATATAAGTTTGTTAAAAAATGAATAAAAATAAAGACGAAATGTATTTTAGTCCGTTTACTAAAGATGGGGAGTAGATCCACTATTTCGCAACCCTAGTAAACAGACTAGAATTCATATTAGTCCAAACTAACCTTTTGTAAATCCGTGTAGATATATACCTATTTTGGTTTACAAACTCCACCTATGTGGGATAGTTGGAGAACTTTTCAAACTCTCATAAGTTATAACATTTGTAACAGCACTTGAAACTTCGATGACCTTTTTAAATTCAATAACATAAATATTTGAATTCATGTTTGCTCTTCTCTAATAAGATTGAAGTTTTTGTTTTTAGTTAGGTGTAATACGAGAGATCGGTGGTCTAATTCCACTTGGGACTTTTTATTATGTTTTGAAACATGTTTTTAAATGGGTAGTAAATTACCCAAGTGATCCTTTTGGTATGTATATATATCTGCATGTTTCGTTCTTAACTTTTCAAGATTACACATATGATATGTACTCTTGAAACTTGTCATCCGAACGGTTCCTAAAATGGATGTCGGCAAAACTGTCTTTTTTTTTTATAGACCGTTCACGTTATAATTTTCTAAAACCGTTGTTATGATATTCGTAAGGTTTAAGGACGAAATCCATAATTTCATTTATACCACCGGGACCATTTATATAATATACTCTGAATATATCGTTTTTACACGTTTAGCGCGTTAGAGATATAATGTAACACAAACCAACCAGTCTATTATTGTTATGTACACATCGCCATTCACCAATAATGATCTGACAACAAGAAATTTTATTCAGAAGACAACAATGTAATGCACTCGGTGACAGCAATTGGAACTGAACACATATGTCTGGTGATATTATAAAAAAGTAAAAAGTCACATGCTTATTTTTTTTACAAATTACCTCCATTTTAATTGCACTAATATATATGAAATGATTTGTCAAATCTAAACCAAATAATACATTGGTAAAGTTTAGAACATTAGTTAAATGTTAGACGAGTCATATTTGTGGAACGCCCCGAAATGGCCTAAAAAGTAGTCACGCGCTTACAACGTTCCAGTAAACACCCGATAGCTTGTGTTCGAAACTGGTCATAGTGGCAAGGGTTGAAACAGGTCATTAAAATCTAAATATCCAATGAGTTGATCATAATGACCAGTAATAAATTATATGCTGATAATCTATTCATTTGACCCCTTTACCATTTCTAATAAAACACAAACCAAATCGACCCATTTGGTAGAAACTGCCACCTCTTGCCACTTCTGCAAGAATGAAGGGTTACTTTGAAACGACATATGGTTTTAAAAATGAGTCCCCCAAACAGACCATAGATCAACTTTGAAATAAGTAGATAAAATTTGGTGTTAGTAAAGAATAAGCAACCCCAAACAGACCACAAATCATCATAGAAGTAGTAAGTTCGATTCACTTTAACATCTTTTATTAATTGTAATATCATACAACTTTTGCTTTATATAGCCGATAGTAATATAAGTTTGTTAAATAAATTTTGCTTTATATAGCCGATGATAATGTAAGTTTGTTAAAAAAAATGGATAAAAATAAAGACGAAACATATTCTAGTCCTTAACATGTGTTCAGAAGTAGCACCGTTACTGCTAACACATGTAAACGGATTAGAACTCATTTTAGTCCAAACTGATCTTTTGTATGTACCTGTAGATATATACCTATTTTTGTTTACAAACTCCACTTATGTGGGATAGTTGGAAAACTTTTCAAACTCTCATAAGTTCCAACATTTATAACGGCACTTGAAACTTCGATGACCTTTTTAAGTTCAATAACATAAATATGTGAAATCCTGTTTGCTCTTCTCTAATAAGATTGAAGTATTTGGTTTTAGTTTAGCTGTAATACGAGAGAGAGGTGGTCGAATTCTACTTGCCTTTTTATTATGTTTTGAAATATGTTTCTAAATGGCTAGTAAATTACCTTAGTGGTCGTTTTGGTATGCATATATCTCTGCAACTCTGCAAGTTTTGTTCTTAACTTTTTCAAAATTACACATATGGTATGTACTCTTGGAACTTGTCATCCAAACGGTTCCTAAAATGGATGTCGGCAAAACTGTCTTATTTATGAACTGATTATGTTATGATTTTCAAAAACCATTTGTCTAATATTCGTAAGGTTTAAGGACGAAATCCATAATTTCATTTATACCACCGGGACCATTTATATAATCTACTCTAAATATATCATTTTTACACGTTTGGTATGTTAGATATATAATGTAACCCAAATCGACCCGTTTGTTTATAAAACGGATTGGAATTTGCTCATCTAGTATTCTTCCACTTGATTTTGCACACAGGACGTGCGGTTGTGTATGGGTTGGCAGGAAAGGGGGAATATGGAGCTAGAAGAGTAATCGAGATGTTAAAAGATTAGCTAAAGCATACAACGGCTCTTTCTGGATGTCCAACTCTCAATGATATTACCAGGAACCATGTTAGAACACAGACTGACATTCGCCTTTGTAGAATTTGAAGTATAATTTTCAAGATAAGATATAGTTCAATGACATTGTACCAGATCCATATAAAATGATTTGTCAAATCTAAACCAACTAATACATTGATAAAGTTTCGAACACTGGTTAAATGTGAGACGATACATATTAGTGGAATGCCCGAAATGGCCTAAAAAGTACTCAAGCGCTTACAACGTTCCAATGAACACCCGATAGCTTGTGCTCGTAAGTCGGCCAATCCACGGAAAGCAATAAACTCTTACAAAATAATACAAAGACCAAACAAATATTCCTTCAGTGTCCTTTATGTTATAACTTACATTTTTCACAACATTAAACAAAATAAACCCCACCCCCTTTTTCTTCCTGATCTAAGAAAAAAAGAAAGAATTGCTAAATTTGATCTCCCTATCAATAAAATACAACTATCGTATCACGTTATCGAGTTCATTTTTGGGTATATGTTACATAAATCTAAAAGACTCGTTCACCCGTAGCGTAGACGTTCCAAAATATGGCTGTGACAAAATATAGGCCTGCTGTAACGGTTAAGAATGCTTGGAACGATCCCAGCCATTGCACAAAGTAACCTGTCCCGATTGTGCTGATTATCGCAGCCAATGTACCGGCAGAGTTTGAAATTCCTGTTTTTTGGAATGTAAAAAGAGATTAATTTCTAGATACTGTGAATATACATGCATGCTTGCAGGGTAAAAAGATGTTGGAAATATGTACCGTGTAGAAATCCTGCATATTGTGGTGCAATATCCTGACAAAAGACAGAAAGAGGGGAAAAAAATGAGTTTTTATTTAGGGAACTAATTTCATAGTTTAATTTCAAAGAGTAGTACTTGAAATCCACTCTAGCGAAAGCTGTGTTTGCTTTTGCTAGAGGTGGCAAGATGGACAGACTGGGTAACTTGACAAAGTGGGCAAGGGTTAAAACAGGTCATTATTTCAGTAAGAATGGGTCAACTTGGGTTGACCAGTAAAAAGTCTCTCGACCATTTCTATATAATATCTAATTTCCAATGAGTTGATCATAATGACTAATAATAAATTATATGCTAATAATCTAATCGTCATTGAATGGTGATATAGAAGTATATATGCATTAAAAATAGACTTTGCAAATTTCAACCCATTTGACCCCTTTACCATTTCAACCATTTCTAATTAAACACAAACCAAATCGACCCATTTGGTAGAAACTGCTACTTCTGCAAGAATGAAGGTTTACTTTGATACAACATATGGGTTTAACCAATGAGTCCCACAAAATATGTCATAAATCAAACATCACCCCCTTGACCTAAAAAGGTCCGAATTTGACTTTGGATTCGAAATATTTGGCATTAATGGCAGATGAATCTTACTTGCATATTTAGCAGGAATCCGGCTTGACTGAAAGCGCTGAAGCTGAGTGCCACCGTAATGAGAACCGACGCAACCACTGGTGTCTTGGCATAGTTCAAGCAAAGCAAAGCCAACCCTGGCCCAATGAAACCAATTGACTGCACATTTGAATGTTTATCATATAAGTAAACGAGAAAATGAGAAATAAAAATAAATAAACGCCTTAGTGTTCATGTATGAAGATTACCTGCATGACTTTACGTACAAAGGTCAATGAGTGGCCTGCTTTGATTAGATAATCGGAAGCAGCACCAGCAACATACCCTGAGAACGCCATTGTTCCCCATGGGACTGCACTAAACCAAGCTGCTTGCTTTAAGTTAACATTAAATACCTATTTATCACAAAAACGTTTCATAGATTAGTAACCACATTAAAATAACATGTGTGAAGTGTAGCTTAAACATAAGAACCGAAAATCCTAAATGAAAACAACACTCACAGTTTTAAAATAAACAGGCATCCACGAGAGGAGAACAAAGTATCCCTGCAACCATAAAAATACATTAGAATTTTATTTTATTTTTTTAAATAGTATATTTTTTATACATATAACCCTATAAAAACAGGGAGGGAAATAGAACTCACCCAGTTGTTAGTAACATTAGCAAAAATGATGGCCCATGTTGGCATTTTCGACAGCAATAGGCGTAAAGGAGGAAGTTCACCCTTCTTTAATGGGGGCGGAGCCTTTGATTTTCCCGCTTGAATCAATCTTAACTCGGAACTGCTTATAGAAGGACTATCTTGAGGATCATTTGTAACCCCAAGTGTCCACGTTGTTAGCCATAGAAGACCAAGAGAGGAGAAAAGATAGAATGGGCCAGAAAGTCCAACTGATGCCATCACTATAGGCGTTAGCACTAATCCCACAACATTTCCAAGGTGAAATCCACCCATAGATAAACCGACGGCGGTAGCTCGTTCATTACATGGAAACCACCTAATAAAGAGAAATGTACACAAGTTTTTAGCTTTACGATTGTCCATATACTTGCATAAAGGATGAAAAATTATAAGTTAATATACAAAAATAAACACAAATAATGGGATTATTGACGGGAATGGAAGTTTAACAAAAGGGTTAAGGAGCAATAAACTTTCATTGCAATTACGTGACTGAATGAAAGTTTACGTGCTAAAAGGTTTAACTGAATGAACATTTACGTAATAAAAGTTTACCCTGATAAAAGGATGTTCATTGCAGGAAACGCAACTCCTTCAGCGAGACCAAAGAAAGCACGAACGGCTAGAAGGCTAGCTGTGGAATGATTTGCGGCCCATGGAGTAAGAAGAGTGGCTAAAGACCACAAGAATACACCCCAAGCTATCATTCGTTTTCCTCCATATTTGTCCACCAAAGCTCCTCCAATAACGGATGAAAAAATGTACCCCCATAGAAACGACGACTATTCATGCCAAATTTACATAATTGTTGGTTAGTTTCAGATATTTGTTGCCTTAGACATGAAATAATCTTGCAAGAAACGAAAAAGAAAATATGATAACAGAATCCAAAGCCTTAGTTATATGATTTGATTTTCCGGGTTTCATTATTGGTCTATCAGTAAATATAAGTCCTACACACGGAAAGTATGACTAAGACTAATAAAATGTGATAAGATTACAGGATACCTATACGTAATATATTAATCCATATTCTAAGACATGAGTGACACAATGTTAATTTCATTCAATTAGTATGAAAGAAAATCTTATTTGTTAATATGATATTGATATGATATAAAAGAATGAAATAGTAGATACACTTTCTTGGCTTTTCTTGCTTCCTAAAGATCAACAGGACAAAAGTACGGGTAGGTAATCAGGCACAATTGGACCATGAAAAACGCATATACATGTTGTGTGGGTCAACAAAGCTTACTTCCAAATTCAAGTCCTATCTTGATACGTATGTCCGGTCCACATATTCAACAAGAAATGGCTGCTAATGAGTAATGACTTTACAACTTGATTCAACTGAAATAATTTTTGGTTTAAAAATATTATGGGGCTAAAATTGGATTGCAAGTTTCTCCTAATTTGTTACCATCAAAGGGCATTTCGATTTTACTCAATTAACTAAAGAACAAAGTTTTACAAATTGCAATTTTTTATTAGAATATTGTGACGTGATTATGGGACCCAAATCTTTTCCAACCAACCCTCTTCATGTCAAACAATTAGTCAATCAAAAAAAAATGATCATTAGTCTTCACCTAGAATGAAGAAACTTAATAAAGGTGCATAACACAATTGACTATACAATTTCACAAACCTAACACTAATACTATATCCTTAAAAAATATAATCCGGTTTTTACGTTAAATATCAAGTTTAGTTACTTTTTGACTTTTAACAGTAAGCTACAAAAGGTTCTAACTGTCGTAACGGAAGGCATAAGCTAGAGGCTAGATGCCTAGACCTAAAGCCTAAACCTTAGAGAATGTAAGCCACAAAACAAATAAAGCACGCAAACACAAATACATAAATAAGCTAAAAGCCTAAAACACATATCACTAAGAATCCAGGACAACTGGGGGGCGTTTGGGAATGCTTATTGGAACTGTAAGACTATTCAAAACAGCTTATTTTACAATAAGCACCCCAAAACACTGTTCTGTTAAAATGCAATAAACAGATAAACCACACAAATGCTCAAATACACATAAGTACTCATTGCTTATGTATCAGTATCACCATCAACTAACCATGACAATTAGGGGGTGCATGGGGTTACTTATAAACAAAATTCATAAGCAATTCCAAACAACTTCTCAAATTTGAAAGGTTCAAGTTAAATTAGTCTAAATCATTGCTTATAAAGTCTAAGACACATATCAGCAATTGAGGACAATTAGGGGGTGTTTGGAATTGCTTATTAAAAATGCTTATTTCACAATAAGCACCCCAACATATACTACTAGTAAAAAGTCATATCCAATAATCAAAAGGGTAAAACAGTAAAAAGGAAAAAATATTACCTGCACAATACCTAAGAAAGAACTACTCCAACCATGTTTAGCAGCAAGAGGAACAATAGCAACAGACATAACAACTCTATCAGCATTACACAAACACATTACACATGCCATTAAAGCCACCACCTTTATTCTTTCAGGCACAACAAAACCACCTTCTTTCCCTCTTCCCCCAAACAACCCTCTCTCTATCCCCTCCGCCGTACACCTCACCACCCCCACCTTACTCCGGCCACCACCTTCCACCCTCATATTACCCCACTTACACTCACCTTTATCCATATTCCTCAAAAGGGGTTGCTTAAAATGACCCAAGCTCAAATGGGTATCTTTCAGATTTTCAAATCTTGGCCGGAATGCTGGTGAACCATAACTTCCGGCGAAACTCCGGCAACCACCGTCCACCGTGCTCCGGCCACCTTTATTCAATATCCTTAAAAGGGGTTGCTTAAAATGACTAGAGCTCAAATGGGTACTTTTTAGATTTAAAGATCTTGACCGGAATGATGGTGAACTAGAACTTCCGGTGGCTATTCCGGCCATGGTAGAAAGTGTAAACTATATCAAACTTGAGGGGCTAATGGGTATTATTATTATTGTACTACCATGTTGTTGTTTTTTTGATGAATATGAAGTTTGAAAATGGTGGGATTATATGAAGGGGTGTTTGGTGGTGAGGGTATTATGGTAATTTAATGTAGGTGTTTTACATCTGTGTTACATAAGGTTCCAACGTGGCAAAACGTGGCAATTGGTCAAAATGTGTTACCAAACACTCGGCAACTCAACAACCCCTGAGGGATTACCGGTTACTGGCTATAGCCGGTGATGGGGTGTAGGTAGGTGAGAAACCTGGCTGGGTGTATATTTCATACTTCACCTAATTCTTTGAGACCAAACATATCATCTTTCGTATCAACGTTACATTATCATTTATTACATCATCGAACCTACCACTAAACAGGTGTAATAATCACATCAAACTAAACATATAAAAATATCATACTTTATACAAACATACCTCAAAATATACTCTACAAAAAAAAGTTAAAGAAAAAAAAAATGCTACCATTTGGTCTACCAAACCATTGCAAAAACTGCCCTTAACGCGCGGTTGAGAACTTGCGTAATAGGAATCCAGCGTGAAGACATGCTGGTTAGATGGTCGTTCACCCAACATAACACTAGGTCTTGGATGTTCAAAACAAATAAATGAAAAGAAATAGTCTTAGACCGAGCATAACAGGGATAAAGAGGACTACGCGTCCTTCCTCTCACCCATGCATAAACGTTAATGCACTACATCACACCGTGTGATGGTGGATTTTCAGTTGAATCGATGGTGTAGACCATCGATTTTTTTTATTTGTTTTCAGGTGTGTATGGGTATATTGTTTGATATATTTGTGTTTTAAGTGAGATATGTTTGAACGATGAATTTGATGGTCTTTACCACATCTCTGTTTGATGGTAAGATGAAAAGTTGATGTGACAGTAATACGATAATGATATTAAGCGGGTGTTTGTCTAAGCTTATACGTGGGCTTATAAGCTTATTTAATTGCGGCTTACATTTCACGAGCCCTACTTATTGGGCTTTTTTTTTAGACTTATGAGCTTATATAAGCTTATCATATCATTATAAAGTTATATAAGCTCACTAGTTTCAAACTAAGCCGAAAAATTAAGGCTTATAAAATATAAGCTATAAAACAAATAAGCTTATAAACCACATATAATCTTAAACAAACACCCCTTAAAATGTTGGTGACCATTAAACTTGCTCTAATAAAACATGACTACAATTCTATAAAAACTACATAAGTTCACAAGACTAAAAGCTAAGTTTAAACAAATACTCTGTAACCTTTTATTCCATAGGTTTGTATCATCGACATAGTTAGTAGTCAACTCACATACAACTAGATTAAAGGCCTTAGGAGATGGGTCATATGAAATTATAAATGAATTGCGTCCTTTGTCGGTGTAAATAAATTGTGACAAATGTGTGATCAAGATGTTGTGATATATTTCTCTGCATGTTAGTTTATTGTGAACGTGCTATATATACTAGAGCTTTGATAAATACATAAATTTTTTTTTGACATCCACCACTAAATTACATGAGTGATTCACACAGTACAACACTGCTATGCATGATTTAGTGGTGGATGGAAAAAAATGATGTACAAATCACATCCTTTGAGAAAATTTGAATGGTCGAAAATTTCTTTTCTGATAGTAATTAGATTCGTACAACATTCTTGTTTGTTGTTGGATATCATCGACATAGATTTGTACCAACATACACTTTTTAAAATTTTGGATGGATTGAAATCTTCTCATGTTCAATTTGAACATGAGAGGTAATGTTGAGTCTTCTTATGAGTGGAAAAAAAATGAGTCATATATGTGGGACCTCTAATTTATTCCGAGTAAAAGTTAAAAATCTCAATTATAACAAATCAAACATTACCTCAGATGTTCAAATAAAACGTGATAGGATCATAAAGATCTTACTATATCTCCTTACACTTTGGTGTCCAAAAAAACTAAAAATGTAAAATGGTTTATGGTTAGGTACATGTCTATACTTGTTGTGTTTCACACGATTCTAGCTAATAGATCGTGAAAACTGACATACGTAATCATACATATATGATTCATAACTTGTATGGTTAGAATGTAAGACGTGCAATACTGCAATATATGTGAGTATTAATTAGTGATTAAAACCCCTTATTATGCAATTATGATTTTGTACAACTTTTAAAAGGATGAACATTTGATTTCCTTGACAATTGAAAAATAGCAATTAGCATTCATTGGTTGTTTGTTTTATAATAACGAGTTTGGTAATATAATTAAAAGAGATATAAAATTGGAGACATCCATTCACATACTTAATAAAAGAGGTATTATAAACTAATGCATCACTTTAAAAGTATGTGTATTGAAATCAACTAATCTAGATAATGCAAGCAACTTGATAGAGTGGGTTGCAACTTTTATTATATATATATGTTTTTTTTTAATAAAATAGATCACAATTAATTATGACTTTTAGCTAACTATTATAAAAGTGATGAAACCTATAGGATTTTAAAAAATTAAACAAGCTACACCTACCCATATTTCCTATGTTTTGCATCACATGTGAATGCAATAACATGAGAATAAATGGTGTTTGTTCAAATATATTTTGTCATCCCATATGTTTTTTTATATACAATAGTCAATTAATTAAGTTTTTAAGCTAGTTATTATAAAAGTGACACTATTAACTTGTTACCTATTTGATTTGGAAGATAAAACAAGCTATACTTACCCATATTTCCTATGTTTTGCATCTCATGTGAAAGCAATAAATGGTGTTTGTTCAAATATAATTTGTTAACAACTTCTATACAAGGAGTTCCAAGAGGTTTCCAAAAAGCACTTGTTTGACTTCTTGATCATATCAAGTTGTTAGACTTTTAGTAATTAAAGACTTCTTATTTTCTTCATCTATAAAATAATTATAGTATATCTTAGGGTCCGTTTGGTTGGGGGGTGTGGAATGAGTTTTGAAGTGATGTGGCATTTAAAGATTGTTTGGTTGTATAAATTTAGAGAGGGAATGGATTCAAAAATGATAGATTGAAAGATAGGGGTGTTGATAGATTTTCGTGGGTATTAATAGTTTTAGTGGGCCTATTTACCCCTCTACTCTCATCTTTTTCTATATTTATTTTAATTAATAATATTTTTTTATTAAAAAATTATTATATAAAATAATTAATACTATTAAAATATTTTTTATAATATATTTTCTCTCTCCTATTTTTTTTTCAAACCTTTCCTAAATCTTTCAAACTATTCCCAAATCTAAATCCAATTCTAAACCCACCTACAAACCAAACGGGCCCTTAGTTTCTCTATACTATTTATAAAACATTTACACTGTTTTCTTTAATTGTTAATCATTAAAACTTAAAAAATCATTTCAATTACTAAAATACCCTTAATTAAAAATGATAACATCATCCACTACTAAATTACTTTCAAATATTGTTTAATTCTCAAACTTTTATTATTTTTCGTTTTAGCCTATACATATTATTTTTTTCTCTCTTAATGACTACACATTAAGTTCGTAAATTGCATCAAAGATCATCTCAAATCACAAGTTCACAAATATAATTATTTGCCGTCTTAAACCGTCGCTTTACGCGAATATTCATTCTAGCATAAATACATATATATAGTATCTGAACCTTGATATATAGGCCTAATAAAGGGGCCTAATGGTGGACCTAAGGCTTTAAATACTTGTACAGTGCACTGTAAAAGTATTTAAAGCCTTAGGTCCACCATTAGGCCCCTTTATTAGGTCCACCAAACATATTCCATAGTATCTTGATTGTGGTCATTTAGTAAGTAAGTTTTGTTTAATCCATGATGGTCAAAGGCTCAAAGCAAATGTTCAAACTTCAAACAGACCAACTAGATTTTATATAAATGTTGGAAATTGTTTCAACTTGATAATAGAAATAGTAATTTTTTAAATTAGATGTTCAGAATGCACATAAAATTCAGTAGTTCTTTGTTTCATGTGAAATGATCAAGTTGCACAAATCTGAAAGCTTACTACTATATTAAACTCTAAAGATATTTTTAAACTTGTCAAACCAAGATATTTTGAGCAATAAGTTTGGTATAGGGGTTCGTGAAATGATAGTTCTACCCAGGGTTACGAAAGCTAACATGTAAAGGAGTGTCAGCATGTCTTTCTATTCAATACATATTTATTCTCTACCTCTTTAAAACTCTCTTCGTCCCACTTTTATTGTCCCTCATAAAAAAATTACAAATTATGATTGAGGTAATTAGTGAAGTATTGAGCAGATAAAATATCTGTTAATGCAAACGTTACAACGTTTAACCTATACAATGTCTTCGTGTTTTAATTATAACAAACACGTAACTTGTAACACATAACGTAAAGTGCACAAGTTACTCGTTCACACATCAACGTCTCTCGACATCACTTCAGGTTGAACAAACACTTTACCAACTTTGTTAAGTGATCAAAGAAAATCTTTTTTGTCCTTAATCCTTACATTTTATAAATGTCACAAAATATTTTTACAAAAATAAACTAGACAAATTATTTTTGTATTTATAAAGAAATGTTTTAATAAGAAAAATAAATTTGAAATTTGAATTTCAGACTATCCAAACGGCCTCATTTCCAGCCCAAATCAGATAAAATTTCACTAGGTAACATTTCACCACTAAAAGACAAAAACTATCGGGAATGTCCCTCAAATAGGTGATGGTCCCTTATTGATAAGGATCGTGCAAACTTTAAGGGACCGTCCCTCCCTCCTCGAGCTGTCTATAAATACTGACCCATTTTCACCAGAAAAACCAATCATCTTTGCACAAAAATTTCCTGGTCTTTTCTTTTTCATCTTTGATCACTATAACTCTTTGGTATGTGTTTATAAGTGATCCCGTCATCCACTACATCATGTGCAAGAGAAGAACACTCGAAGTCGTCAAGAATCGAAGTGTTATTGAGTCCACACACCAATGTAACTAGTGTTATGATTTCCTTTTTCGTCTACCTCATGGGTAAGAGAAGAACTCTCGACATAGTTAAAGATTCGAGATGTTATAGGTGTCCACACACAAACGTAACAAGTGTTACGGTGATAGGTTCTGTAAATATTGTCAATGTTTTCGACTTGTCTGTGAGTCGAGGATGGGGTTATGTGTGTGAACTTGGAAGGTGATGTAGATCCAAGAAGTCTTGTAACTAGAATAGGTCATGTAATTGTTGTATGGTGTGTGGTGTCCTAGTGTGTAAGTTAGGACTTAGTTGAGTCGCTGTGTGAAGGCTTGGATCGGGTGATGATCTAAGTGTGTCTCGTGTGAAGGCTTGGATTGGGTGAAGATCCAAGTGTGTCTTAGTGTGAAGGTTCAAGTGAATGGGAGTGCTCGTTCGTGTGAAGGCTTAGATCGTGTGTCAATCTAAGTGGGACAAGAGTGCTTGTTCGTGTGGCCACGTGGGCCTTGGTGTAGATTGGTTCAAGCTAGTATTAGGACTCGACATTCCGCTTAGTGTCGTTAAACTTGGTGTAAGCTTGTGTACGGTTTGTTCCGCCATAAAGGAGCGTGTTGATTAGTGAAGTAACTCTCGAGTGTGGTACTCGGGGAGTGGAGTAGGACGAAGAGGTGCTTCGTGCCGAACCACTATAAATCATCGTGTCCGGTTTGCGTTTTCTCTTCCTTTCTATTTACTTTCTATACTTGCATTACATTTATGTTTGTGTGGCTTGGTGTGTATATGCTTGTGATATCAACTAGTTATCTTAGAAACACAAAACGTAAGAAAACTTAATAACACGTAATAAACTCACCACTGACGGCGGTCCCTTAATTATGCCGGCGGTCCCAAATATATATGGGACCGTCAGAACATATAGAGGACCGTCCACAGTGCAGTCACAAATAGCTAAATACTTTTAATCTCATGATATGCTTGTGTTTATGTGATTGCATGACATATATGTTTGTTGTGAGTGACTTAAACACTATTCATATTTAGTCATATTTGATGGGGAATTTGATACGAAAAAAATTTAAGTTTTAAAGAGGAACGTATTCACCCCCTCTACGTTTCTACGATATCCTTTTTGCCCTTGTATTTAAAGATAGGTAGACTTTTCGAAAAAGACTTTCAAACTTGAATTGGAAGATCTTTGTAACTCTTGTGAAATGAAAGGTGACAATCTTTTTTAGATAAATGTAAATAGTAATAAGGATAATAAAAGTGGGATGAAGGGTATCTCTTTAAAATAACAATAGGTATCTTTATTACGTTAGAGCTAAAACTTATATTTGTTCTTGGTTCATTCCTGTCGCAACACAAACCTGATATAAACTTGAATTGCAAAGAAAATAAGAATCAAGTTTTTTGGGCCTTTTGGCACATGTGATAGAATAACTTATGTTTCATGTTGATTTAACGTGTTCACTTCCTTTGCCAAAAGTTAGCCCATGTATGTGTTGAAACGCAATGCACATTTGCTACTTGAATACTCTTTAACTTAACAAATCATATCCCAAATAGATCATACGAGTCAAACAAGTTTGCGAAGAAGGTTTGATCGCGATGAATCTGTAAATGTTCGGTACCATGCATACTACTTAGATGTTTTGTGATTCTTCGATAGCTATTGATCTGGTTGTTAATATATAGCGATTTTGTAGTAGCCTTAAAGTGCTCGGTACAGGGCGTTATAGCCCCTTGCGCCAACCTGTAACGCGAACTTAACACCCGAAAGCCACACCCACCCTTGCGCCATAGGCTCTAGCGCCGAACTTAACAACCTATGTTATCTGTCATTAATTTTCTATTTTTGTGTTTTATTGGGTTATGTGTAAGCCATGCGGTGTCTTATAACTTGAGTGTTGAAGGGAGGGTTTTTTTTTTNTAAGCTACGGGTTTGGAGTTATAAAGAAAAATGTTAAGGTGACAACACTTTTTGCTATAACGCGGGACGGATAACTCTAGAACACTTGATGTTGTTATTGTATCATATACGGAGTATCTCATAACAATAAAATTCGACAATCTTTTGTTACATGTGGTCTTGTTCAGTTTCGTATCAACGAGGAACATCACAACGTACTTTTATTTGTCTGTATGGTTAGTCAGCCTTTGTTGTCCAGTGCTAGCTACATATCATCTCTTTAACGTTGCATTTACCTGAAGGTTTATCTTAACGGCGATTTTCCTACTCGTTAACAAGAAGCTAGAAAAAACATAAAAAGGTTACAACATCGCTACAATGAGCTCTTACAATGGCCGAAAGGATTTCTAATAAACAAAACTAATACGTAAATAATGTTTTAAGAATATAAATTGAGAAACTAAAGGATAATGGTTATAGTACTTAAAGATTTGTAAATTAAATAAAAAAATAACAATTTTGTAAAAGACAAATTGTCTGAAAATTATTTTACTCGTCATTTATTTTAGTTGTATGTAACATCATGGCAATTAGACTATTTAATAACTAATTTTTTGAATTACAATTATTTTGTGTATCAATCTTAAAATGCTTCAATCGTTACTAAAATACGTCGATCGATATGCAAAATAATTAGAATTCAAAAATATACTTATTAAGTTCGATTGAAAGAATGCTACAAACAACTCAAAAAATAACACGTATCTCTTTTAATAGTGTAATTAAATGGTCCACTGATTGACTTGGCTTGTACGTCAAGCTTAACCATATATTAAATATAGTAAACATGCATGTATCTCTTATAATTTAAGGTATATATCCGATCCCTAGTATTTGAGAATATTATGTTTATCTAATTACTATAATTAAGGAGGTGTTTCCTTTTTCGTTTAGGACGTGGACTTATTATATAAATCCTTCAATGATTCGTTTTTTGGTGAATTCAAGATCGACTAACGTACAATGGCATTAGAGCAAAGAATCGTAAGTTTTGATCTTAGCGGATGCGAAAGTGAGAGTATTTCATATATCATTGAGCAGGTATTATTAAGAATGCCCGTGAAGGTTCTCATTCGATGGATGACTGTGTGTAAGTCGTGGAGACGTTGCATCGCAAGCTCTAGTTTTGCACACGCACACACCCGCCAGACTGCCTCCTTGGTTCGGTATGAAGCCAAGCCGATACATACGAAAGCTCATCTATTTACTTAAGTACTCATTGATGATTGATCTTATTGTGCATGTGCAAGTACATGCTATTTGATCTTCTATAACTTCTTTTCGTGCAATGTCTATGTATATCTATTTACTAGTTTCCCTTTTTGATTTATCAGTTAATCGAAGAACGTCTTCCAGCTCGTAGACCAAGTGCCAGAGTTTGATGCCGATGACACGTTATCGCTAGCTGCTGTTCAAATCTATTGAATAATAGTTCTTAGTATGAGGTTTCTAAACGTTTTCCAAATTGTTCTTTGGTTGTTTTAATATAGATGTTTGAATATGATCACTTTAGTTTTGTTTTATGTTTCATGGTTTAATTTACAGCAAATTTTATACATAGTACAGATGTAGTTAACATATAACCCTCAACTTAACAATCTCACATCTCAAATCTTTTTCAGTAGGTGTCTAACACTAATGAAACGCGTAAAACGGTTGGCTACATATGTTTACCAAAGAGGAATTTCAGCAAACTGTAACATGGGCAATCTCATAGCCAGACACTTGTTAAGGGCCTCAAATAGTACTACTATAACATTATAGTAAAACAACAGAAAGCTTGTATCCATAAACAAATCGGATAATGCCCCGCATAAGTAACAGGAATCAAAATAAATCAGGAACATTTTTTTAAATCAGTTGTTGANGTATCTCTTATAATTTAAGGTATATATCCGATCCCTAGTATTTGAGAATATTATGTTTATCTAATTACTATAATTAAGGAGGTGTTTCCTTTTTCGTTTAGGACGTGGACTTATTATATAAATCCTTCAATGATTCGTTTTTTGGTGAATTCAAGATCGACTAACGTACAATGGCATTAGAGCAAAGAATCGTAAGTTTTGATCTTAGCGGATGCGAAAGTGAGAGTATTTCATATATCATTGAGCAGGTATTATTAAGAATGCCCGTGAAGGTTCTCATTCGATGGATGACTGTGTGTAAGTCGTGGAGACGTTGCATCGCAAGCTCTAGTTTTGCACACGCACACACCCGCCAGACTGCCTCCTTGGTTCGGTATGAAGCCAAGCCGATACATACGAAAGCTCATCTATTTACTTAAGTACTCATTGATGATTGATCTTATTGTGCATGTGCAAGTACATGCTATTTGATCTTCTATAACTTCTTTTCGTGCAATGTCTATGTATATCTATTTACTAGTTTCCCTTTTTGATTTATCAGTTAATCGAAGAACGTCTTCCAGCTCGTAGACCAAGTGCCAGAGTTTGATGCCGATGACACGTTATCGCTAGCTGCTGTTCAAATCTATTGAATAATAGTTCTTAGTATGAGGTTTCTAAACGTTTTCCAAATTGTTCTTTGGTTGTTTTAATATAGATGTTTGAATATGATCACTTTAGTTTTGTTTTATGTTTCATGGTTTAATGGTTTAATTTACAGCAAATTTTATACATAGTACAGATGTAGTTAACATATAACCCTCAACTTAACAATCTCACATCTCAAATCTTTTTCAGTAGGTGTCTAACACTAATGAAACGCGTAAAACGGTTGGCTACATATGTTTACCAAAGAGGAATTTCAGCAAACTGTAACATGGGCAATCTCATAGCCAGACACTTGTTAAGGGCCTCAAATAGTACTACTATAACATTATAGTAAAACAACAGAAAGCTTGTATCCATAAACAAATCGGATAATGCCCCGCATAAGTAACAGGAATCAAAATAAATCAGGAACATTTTTTTAAATCAGTTGTTGATCGAATAAGCACTTTTGTTGGTGTCATGGTCACTTGTTGTGCGATACATATAAACATATTCTTTATGTGTGTATGGCCAACGATGTTGACATCATATAGAACCAAGCCGGTTTTAAGGTTCAAAACAATCAAACGATCCCCTCCACAGGTTGTCTCGTTAATATGTATTAATCTTCGTTCAAACGACCTAAAACCTTTGTAATGCCGAAATAACATGGTCCTTGATCAAACCGAAAAAGTCTTGTCCATTCTTTCTGCTTCAATACCCAAACATCTATGTTGACAATGAAGTTACATATATATCCAACTTCGCCGTTTAAATCAACTAACTGAGTGTCGTCTATCCAACCACCTCCTATTTTCTTAGGAGAATTAATTGACCCGAATTCCTAATTCTTAACATCAACGTATACTACTTTTCTTACCTCATTAGTGCCTTTTGATTTTGACCTATAGTCATAATCGTTAGCGAACCAATATAAGCATCCATTAGCAGTATACACATTTATCGACTATGGGACAAAATGGGACATGGGGTATCTCTCGCCATGTATTAGTTCCCATTACCCAATACATGTGGTCCATGGTGCATAGACTATTCTCGACTTTTTCACATATATTAGCTTGTCTTTTTCGCAAAACACACACCATCTAGAAAGTATTGGTCGAAGCATCAAAACCAAGCCCACATGACTCTAGTCTTGGCGAATGTAACTACAATTTCATGGGTGGCAACTCATAACATTCTTTTCTTAAAGGATTGATAACAACTAAAGATATGGTATCCGAAACTTGGCCTTGTGATAAATAAACCAAGCCATTGCAAGAACCTCGAACGATAGCTCCTATAGATTATTTGGACGATTTCTTGCACTTAAACTCCAAAAGTGGATCCTATTTAACCTCCAAGACATTAGTACGTACTACCTTGTTTAGGCACAAGCATGTTGAAACTTATTATACATTGTGGTTTCGGATAACAAGGGGGTTGAAGGTACTCAGGGGCGCAGCTACATAGGGGCGGGAGGGGGCGCCCGACCCCCCGAAATTTTTTTTGCGATGTAGGGGGTATATAGTTTTCGTGTAGAAAAATTTCGGTATATTCGGTTTCGACCCCCATTTTTTGCGATGTAGGGGGTATATAGCGTTAGGGAAAAAAAATTTAGATCCCGACCCCCCACTGAAAATTTTCTAGCTTCGCCACTAAAGGTACTTGATGGACGTGAATTCATCGCGAGTTATAGTAAAGTAGCTAGGATAAATGGATATCCTTCTGGAATGATAAATGGATTGGATGTACTATGCTCAAAGATCTTTACCCGCGCCTTTATGCTCTCGAGACAAGTAAACAGGTGACGGTTAACGCAAAGATGGCCGCTCATACGTTAGATGATTCATTTCGTCGCAAGCCAAGGGGAGGTATCGAACAAGCACAATATACCGCACTGTCTGATCTGGTTCGGAATGTTTCTCTTGTGCCGATATCAGATAGATGGAGTTGGTCCTTGGAAGGCTCGGGGGAGTTCTCTGTTAAATCTATTCGGAAGGCTATTGATGACAAAAGGCTTCCGGATTTGAACTCCAAGACTCGTTGGATCAAATCTGTTCCTAATAAGGTGAACGTCCATGCTTGGAAAATGAGGCTCGATGGTCTTCCAACGAGATTTAACCTATCTCGCCGTGGTATTATGATTGATTCTATTTCGTGCCCTATTTGTGACAATGGTGTGGAGTCTTCTAGACATCTATTTTTCAGTTGCATTATGGCTAAACAAATTACTCGCAAGATTTCTCAATGGTGGGATGTTCCTTATGTCGAGGTTAACTCGTATGATGAATGGAGATCGTGGCTTCTGTCATTGCGTCTCTCCTCTAAAATTAAACTGATTTTTGAAGGTGTGTTCTATGTCATGTGGTGGCACTTGTGGTCTTACAGGAATAAGCTTATATTCGAGACTAAGAATCCATTGAAGGCGGCGATTTTTGACGACATAGTGTCTAGGTCTTTCTTCTGGTGTAGATATCGTTGTAAAGCCTCGTTTAGTTGGAACGATTGGCTCAAAAATCCCTTTCTTGTTTCCTTGTAACTCTAGCTCCTTGCTAGTTTTTGTTTGAAATAAATTGTTGTTCCAAAAAAAAAATAGTAAAGTAGCTAGGATCATACATGTGCTCGAACCATTTTTTCGGTACGATTGTTGTTCTTGACAATGAAGCTAATTCGACCATGTTGCACAATTTGAAAGATTATCGATGTTCTTTTGAACGTGGGTTGTTACAACTGATGGTCTATATAGTTAAAAAGTACATTATTCTAAGAGTTTGTATCTAACTAGGATATTAGTGTATCACAAAAGATCGAGATTAGAGGAGCTTCGAATTAAGATAGAAATTTAGTTAAATGTGTAACGATTACTTCCGGCCCAATAAATTTTTGTGATGACATGATATTGGTAAAAGCGAAAACTAATCGATCTTTCACAAGAACTTTATAAGAATGAGAGATCTTACTTAGAATTCTGACGTTATCATGGACCATAAGATCTACGTCCTGTTTTCTTCTGATTCCCTCACACTAACTAACAAACTGTAAATTAAATGGATAAACTTTGTTCAAGTAGTTCAATAAAACAAGCACGGTTAATTAGTACGTTAAGTATTTTACAACTGTAAAGTTTATTTTTATTTATTTTTTTTAACTAAAAGATTTAGCATCCTAACATGATTAGATAGTCAAGTACTTCAAACGCATACAAGTTATATTTCCCAATTGTGTTAACTAGAGAACATAAAAAGTATAAAACCAAACTTGTATTTGCCTATTTGGGCTATTTTGCGTCCAAAGTGAACCAAGAACAGTCACACCAGCAGCCCAAGTTTTCGACCCGAAAGGAATTGCAAATGAAAGAACAGTCCATTTTTAGACATAACAGCTGCGAATATCATGTACGAGGCCAAGGGACATTAATAGTAGTATTAATTAGTAGTCTTTATGGTTATAGAAAACAATAAGCTTTTTTCAATCTTGAAAATAAACTCAGATATACAACATTTCGTAAAAACTCAAATCACATCAAAATTGCAACTTAATTGACTTACATGAAACATGGGTTGTGAATGGTGTAGTTGCGGTGCACCTGGGTGCTGATAATCGGCATTGGGTCCCATGTGAGAATAATTTTGATGAGGGTAAGGTGGCATAGAAGGTGGTAAATATAATCAAGCAACAAAGGAAGTAAAAAAAGCAAAACCACATGTCAACTAATTCTCCTCTTTAACAAACACGTAGACATCTTCATAGGCAGCCACGTCACATCCGATCCAACGGTCAAAGATCCCGATCCGTGTGCTTCACTCTCATTGGTCTTAATCAACCAACCACACTATAAACACTTCACACACACAAACACACTACACTCACTTACTCCATTCTCCTTTGCACTAAATGCACATCAACCTCAAAGAAGTGTAAAAACAATATTAAAAGAAGTCCATGAAGTTCATTGATTTGTGCTGAATGGCCGGATTGGGTTTATTTACGTTAAAACGTTCAACGATAAAAGGACCATAGTTTAACTGATGTCGTCATTATATTTTCGATTAACCACTAGAAAACAGTTGTTTGTAAAAAATTATTTGTTGTCATCAATAGTTTTCTATTTACCATCGCTTAGTTAGACTCACAAGAATCATCGAACACTCCCTTCTTGCATGGTTCTACTTCTACCACAAATGTATGTTTATTAGTATATTATTATGTCAAACATACATAGCACTTTAATGTCGATTACACCTCAAAGATGCAGAGCAGCAAATGTGAGTCAAAGCTAAATACAAGTATTCAATATCAACAACTACTCCCTCATTGCCTCACCAAACAAAATAAATACTATACAATCAACACTACCAAGGCCTTTCTCTCTTCTTTATTTTGTCCTCCACTCAACAGTACTCATGCTAGTATCAAGTGTTGATTACACAACGATTAATGACTTTCCATATGAATATTTTCAAACATAAGCCCTAACGAAACGCACACCGAACATGCTCAAATCAAGTTATTTGCTTTTGCTTACAACACACAAGCAAGAACCTTTTTATTATTATTGTGGAATCGATGGTCTCGTAATTATAACAATGTAACAATGTATATCGGATTCTTTACTATTTTCTCTCATATTATTACTTATTTTCACAAATCAAACTAGCTAGGACGTGTTAAAAATTTAAGTCACATATAAGTTTATAACTCATAATTACAATGTATTAGGGGTTCACCTGTGTTCTTAATATATTTGCGGATGCTAATAATTTTGTGTNCAACAAAGGAAGTAAAAAAAGCAAAACCACATGTCAACTAATTCTCCTCTTTAACAAACACGTAGACATCTTCATAGGCAGCCACGTCACATCCGATCCAACGGTCAAAGATCCCGATCCGTGTGCTTCACTCTCATTGGTCTTAATCAACCAACCACACTATAAACACTTCACACACACAAACACACTACACTCACTTACTCCATTCTCCTTTGCACTAAATGCACATCAACCTCAAAGAAGTGTAAAAACAATATTAAAAGAAGTCCATGAAGTTCATTGATTTGTGCTGAATGGCCGGATTGGGTTTATTTACGTTAAAACGTTCAACGATAAAAGGACCATAGTTTAACTGATGTCGTCATTATATTTTCGATTAACCACTAGAAAACAGTTGTTTGTAAAAAATTATTTGTTGTCATCAATAGTTTTCTATTTACCATCGCTTAGTTAGACTCACAAGAATCATCGAACACTCCCTTCTTGCATGGTTCTACTTCTACCACAAATGTATGTTTATTAGTATATTATTATGTCAAACATACATAGCACTTTAATGTCGATTACACCTCAAAGATGCAGAGCAGCAAATGTGAGTCAAAGCTAAATACAAGTATTCAATATCAACAACTACTCCCTCATTGCCTCACCAAACAAAATAAATACTATACAATCAACACTACCAAGGCCTTTCTCTCTTCTTTATTTTGTCCTCCACTCAACAGTACTCATGCTAGTATCAAGTGTTGATTACACAACGATTAATGACTTTCCATATGAATATTTTCAAACATAAGCCCTAACGAAACGCACACCGAACATGCTCAAATCAAGTTATTTGCTTTTGCTTACAACACACAAGCAAGAACCTTTTTATTATTATTGTGGAATCGATGGTCTCGTAATTATAACAATGTAACAATGTATATCGGATTCTTTACTATTTTCTCTCATATTATTACTTATTTTCACAAATCAAACTAGCTAGGACGTGTTAAAAATTTAAGTCACATATAAGTTTATAACTCATAATTACAATGTATTAGGGGTTCACCTGTGTTCTTAATATATTTGCGGATGCTAATAATTTTGTGTTGAACCGGACTATCGTTATTTCAAATGAATGTTAAAAGTCACTTGGTGTTTGACTTTATAACTGTTGTCTACAGTCTATACTAACTAGAATTACAACATTATTGATGAAACATTAGTTGTAATCACTAGCAGCTAGTTATGGCCGGCTTGATTTTTCCTTGTTTTTACTTTATAGAATTGAGATCTCATTCTCATTTTCGTGCTTACTTATAAATCAATAGGTAGTTTGATTCCGAAATATTTTTGTGTTTGATTTGCAGGTCTCAGGAATGGGAACGTAAATGATAGGTAGTTTGATACGGAGTAGTAATATACCAAGCTTAATTTGTACTTTTCCTAATCTTACTGTCTCACCTGAGTGGACTATCTACATTAAATACTCTTTTCGGTTCGGTTCTGTTCTTGAGTACGTCGTCATGCTCATGTGTTGTATATAGCCTTTTGTTTAAAAAGATCACTGTAATTAAGTTAATAAAAAGGTTTTGTAATCATGTAATTATTTAACAGACCTTATATTTGTTATGTTTCACTGTTTTAAAAGAGAAAATGTAGAAATTTTGAAGCTTTTTCAAACTAATATTAGTATATTAAAATGGTATCTAACGACGGCCAAACAAGTACTACATAGAGTATTAGGCATGCAAATTAATGTAGACATGCATGGTCATCATTTATCAAGAAGCATGAAGTGGTTCTGTGTAGTCAACTTATAAATGTCGTTGCTTTGATAGCTTAGTACATGAGTACATGTTTAATACCAAAGAGTATACGATAGCTTAAATTTGAGTCATGAGTCATGCACGTCAAAGAAGCAGCAAGCTAGGACATTACTGTTGAGTTACTTAAATGCACGTCAAAGCAAATTCAACTTCATGCATTCATTACCAACAACTCCCATCTTCTATATCAATTCATGCATTCATTACCAACTACTCCCATCTTCTATATCAATAAGTATTACTGTACTACTATCTTCAACAAACACACACATATAACATACACCATCCTCCTCCCAAGATTAGTCACACACACCAAACCATAGTAGAACCACCACCATTAATATGTTAGCATCAAGTGTCGATCACACAATAAGTGGTGCCTCCCCAAAGAATATTTTCAAACATAAGTTGGGGCGAAACTCACACCGCACATGCTCAAACCCAGTTATATTTGTGCTTTTACTTTACGATGCAGAAGCAATGAACCTTCCAATCATTGTTGAAATAGATGTTCTCGGAAAAACAAGGTAAACCATATGATTCCTTATTGTTTTATCTCACATTACTGTATTTTTTTATTTTTATTTTAATATATTTTTTTTTTCCAAATCAAAATAGCTAGGTTGCATTTAAACTTTAATATATGTTACATTCGAACTCTTATTTGAAATATAATGTACATATTATGAAGTTCATGATTGTTCATGTTTGTTGAAATAAGTGTTGCAAGTAATTTGTTTTTTCTGAATATATTTATTTAGCTATTATATGGATATCTAGTTATCTTATAAATTTTTGAATTTTTTGTGTCTTTGTGTGTAAGTTTAGCTTTTTAATAAACTAGACGAGTACCCGTGCATAGCAACGGGATTTTATAGCGACAAATAGTTTATTGATAAAAAAAGTTTATAGGTTATAAACGAAAAATAATGTTTTGAAACCCGGTTCGACCCGGGTGGTTCAACCGGTTGAACCGTTCCGGTCGAAAAATAGGTCGATTTAAACCGGGTCAACTTGCTAGGTTGGGTCGAAAACGGGTCAAATTAAACCGGGTCAATCCGCCGGGTTTGAAGCGTCCCGGGTCAACCCGGTTTGTGTTTTAATTGGTTGTATTTAATTTGGTAGATATGTTTTTAATTGGTTGTACAATGTGAATAAATCATTGTACTTTTAAGTAAAGGATAATGTTTTGAAACCCGGTTCGACCCAGGTGGTTCAACCGGTTGAATCGTTTCGGTCGAAAAATGGGTCGATTTAAACCGGGTCAACTTGCTAGGTTGGGTCGAAAACGGGTCAAATTAAACCGGGTCAATCCTCCGGGTTTGAAGCATCCCGGGTCAACCCGGTTTGTGTTTTAATTGGTTGTATTTAATTTGGTAGATATGTTTTTAATTGGTTGTACAATGTGAATAAATCATTGTACTTTTAAGTAATGGATAATGTTTTGAAACCCGGTTCGACCCAGGTAGTTCAACCGGTTGAACCGCTCCGGTCGAAAAATGGGTCGATTTAAACCGGGTCAACTTGCTAGGTTGGGTCAAAAACGGGTCAAATTACCGGGTCAACCCGGTTTGTGTTTTAATTGGTTGTATTTAGTTTGATAGATATGTTTTTAATTGGTTGTACAATGTGAATAAATTATTGTACTTTTAAGTAATGGGGTGTTTTAATTAGAGTATTAATTACATTAATTTTCTCTCACATTTGACTTTCAATACTCAACTTTCAAGACTCAACTTTTCAAGTTTGACCATTTTTCCATCTATCACATTTGACTTTCAATACTCAACTTTCAAGACTCAACTTTTCAAGTTTGACCATTTTTCCATTATAGATAGTATAGATATAGATATTTTAGCTGTTTTCTAAGGTATGCAAACTCTGTAATGTAAGTATTCGCATAAATTTAGTTGATAGTGAAATATTTAAAATACTTTGGTTTTAGGATTATTGTTTTATATCCCACTAGGCAAAAAAATAAATAGATTATTCTAACCATATATAGTAAAGTTTATTTATTTTTTTAAATAAAAGATTTAGCATCCTAACATGATTAGATAGTCAAGTACTTTAAACCTATGCAAGTTATGCAAGTTATATTTCCCAATTGTGTTACTCCGTATTATTTTTAGCACTTTTCTTTCTTCACATTCTTTTTAGATAATACTGCAAAGACAAATAACCCATACATCCCACACACAACTCAATCAAAACAAAAAGGGTAAACTAGGTAAATCAAGCAACAAAGGAAGTAAAAAAAGCAAAACCACATGTCAACCATAAAATGCTACAACACCTTACAAATAATTTGGAATGGTATGTTTACATATCAAAAATAATTTGGTATAAAATGAATTTATACATATCAAAAATAAGAAATACATACTTGTATCTAATTACAACACCTTTGGAATAATTTGGAATGGTATGTTTAGTTGACTTATAATAATATTTCCATGTTCTCTCTTACACCTAATTTTATATCTTCAACATGAAGCAGAAGTTGAAAGTCTACGACTCCAGATCCACAATCTCGAGGCCCAATTAGCATCGAGAGAAGCCCCTCGGGGAGGGGTAAATCATGATGAGAAGCCTTTTGGGAGTTATTATGACTTCATTCATAGAAACTTCCACCTGATTATAGAACTAAAAATTCATGTGTTTGCTAAAAAGGGGGGATCGATAAGAATGTGTTTATAGATGAACTTGAGTATTATATGAAGGATAAGTGGAAGTTCAATTCGCAAGAGCTTAAAGATCACATTAAAGAGCCTAATTATAATGCACGTCAGCTTTTTCAAATTATCGACTATGTTCGTGTAACCAAGTCAAAATACACCCCGGGATTATCTAAGATAATTTTTAATTTTGGGTGGTCTGAACAATTAGATGTTGCCGAAGCCTACCGAAATTTCATAAAGTATGTGGAAAAAATGATTGAAGATGGTCGCAACACGGTTGCCGAAACAGAGTAATGGGGGGCTCTCAATCTTCCAAATGGTATTTGATCTTCTTTAACTTCTTTCTTGCTATGTCTTTGATTGTATATGTGTTTATTCGTTTCCATTTTTATTTATCAGTTAATCGAAGAACATCTTCCAGCTTCTAGACCAAGTGCCAAAGTTTGATGCCGATGACACGTTATTGCTGCTATTCAAATCTATCGAATAATAGCTCTTAGTCTGATGGTTTCTAAACGTTTTCCAAATTGTTATTTGGTTGTTTTAATATAGATGTTTTGTTTTATGTTTCATCACTTTCATGGTTTACAGCAAATTTTTTATACATAACAGATGTTGTTAACATTCTCTCAACTTAACTTTACGATACAGCGACAATCTCACATCTCAAATCTTTTTCAGTAGATGTCTAACACTAATGGAACACGTAAGTTAGCTACATATGGGCAATTTCATAGTCCGACACTTGTTGAGGGCCTCAAATAGTTCTAACAAAGCTCTACTTATGACTAAAACATTATAGTAAAACAACAGAAAACTTGTATCCTTAAACAGATCGAATAATGCCCCACATAAGTTTTTTTGAAAGGCAATGCCCCACATAAGTAACATGTAAAACAGTTAGTTATTGATCGAATAAGCACTTTTGTTGGTGTCATGGTCACTTGTTGCGCGATATATATAACATATTCTTTATGTGTGTCTTCATGACCAATGATGTTAACATCATATAGAACGACGCCGTTATTAAGGTTCAAAACAATTAATTGGTCCCCTCCATAGGTTGTTTTCACTAATATGTATTTGTCTTCATTCAAACGACCCAAAATCTTTGTAACGCCGAAATAACATGGTCCTTGATTAAACCGAAAAAGCCTTGTCCATTCTTTCTGCTTCAACACCCAAACATCTATACCATTGTTGATAATGTAGTTACATATATATCCAACTCGTCGTTTAAATCAACCAACTGAGTGTCGTCTATCCAACCACCTCCGATTTTCTTAGGAGGATTAATTGACCCGAATTCCTCATTCTTAACATCGAAGTATACTACTTTTCTTACCTCATTAGTGCCTTTTGATTTTGACCTATTGTTAGCGAACCAATGTAAGCATCCATTAGCGTATACACATTTATCGACTATGGGACTAAATGGGACTTGGGGTATCTCTCGCCATGTATTAGCTCCCAATACATGCACCATGGTGCATAGACTATTCTCGACTTTTTCAAAATGGATCAGCTTGTCTTTCTCGCAAAACACACACCATCTAGAAAAGTAGAAAGAATTGGTCGAAGCATCAAAACCAAGCCCACATGACTCTAGTCTCGGCGAATGTAACTACAATTTCATGGGTGGCAACTCATAACATCCTTTTCTCAAAGGATTGGTTAACAACTAAAGATATGGTATCCTAAACTTGGAATTGTGATAAATTAACCAAGCCATTGCAAGAACCTCGAACGATAGCTCCTATAGATTTTTCGGACGATTTCTTGCACTTAAACTCCAAAAGTGGATCCTTTTTAACCACCAAGACATTAGTACTACCTTGTTTAGGCACAAGCATGTTGAAACTTACTATACGTGGTGGTTTCGGATAACAAGGGGGTGAAGGAACTTGATGGACGT
>LBNU01038088.1:307766-343165 GCA_014162995.1 Artemisia annua | reverse complement strand
AAAAAAAAAAAAAAAAAAAAAAAAAAAAAAAAAAAAAAAAAAAAAAAAAACGCCACGCCTCACGCCTTATCGCGCCTTTTTTTCCTATTATATTTCATATATATCGAGTTTTGTGATCCATTCGGTTAACTCACCGGGTCGACCCGGTTTTCTGCCCAGTACCAACGTTTTAGTCCGGTTACATACATACTTTATTTTTTTTTCTATTGGAATAGGAGGTGAGACTTGGGTGATCTCGTAACAACCTCTTAATTTGACTTATGCAAACGCCGTTATTTGAGTTATTAAGTAGGTTTTTTTTTCTTGTTCAAACGCAGTTAGAGGCTCAATTCCTCTTAGCCAACAAGATGTAAAGGGGATGTCTTACTATCTCTTAATGAATTTTAACCATAGTTATGAAAGGCATGTCATGGCGGCGCCAAGGTGCCACTAACACTATGAGGCGTGACCTCCACGTTACGAAATAGACCAAGGCGTCGACTCATCACTTATCGCTCCTAAACACTCACTGCTCACCGCTTATCGCTCCTAAACGCTCTGTGCCAAACACGCCAAAAGTTATGGTGTAACTTAAAAGATTTGTAATTAAATATAAATAGTAACAATTTTATAAATGACGTGGCTTGTATGTCAAGCTTAACCCCATATATTAAATAAATATAGTAAACACGTATCTCTTTTAATTTAAGCTATATATTCCTAGTATTTAAGAATATTATGTTTATCTAATTACTATAATTAAGTGTGTTTCCATAGTTGTTTAGGACGGTGGGCTTACGTTCAGCCTATATATAAACCCTTCAATAATTCGTTTTTTTGGTGAATTCAAGATCGAATAACAATGGCATTAGACAGAATGGTAAGTTTTGATCTTAGCGGATGCGAAAGTGAGAGTATGTCATATATCATTGAGCAGGTATTAATAAGAATGCCTGTGAATGTTCTCGTTCGATGCAAGAGTGTGTGTAAGTCGTGGTTTAGTTTAATCGCAAGCCCCAAGTTTATAAAAGCTCATACGAAACATTACTGTGATATATATAGAGGTAAGTTCTCATTGATGATTATCTTTTTGTGCATGTGCATATCGTATTTGATCTTCTTTAACTTCTTTACGTGCTATGTCTTTGATTGTATATATATTTACTCGTTTCCCTTTTTTGATTTATCAGTGAATCAAAGAACATCTTCCAGCTCGATCGATCCTAGACCATGTGTCAGAGTTTGATGCCGATGACACGTTATCTCTGCTGTTCTAATCTACTATCTAATAATATTAGTTCTTAATATATGATAGACGTTTTCCAAATTGTTCTTTAGTTGTTTTAATACAGATGTTTGAATATGATCACTTAAGTTTTGTTTTATGTTTCATGGTTTAATTTACAGCAAATTTTTTATGCATTCCCTCAACTTGACTTTACGACAATCTCAGATCTCAAATCTTTTTCGGTATACGTATAACGCTAATGAAACACAAAAAATAGACTTGTTGAGGGCTTCAAATAATAGTACAATCAAAGCTCTACTTATGACTATAACAATATAGTAAAACAACAAAAAACTTGTATCAGTAAACAAATCGAATAATGCCCCGCATAAGTAACAGGAATCAAAATAAAATCAGCTATTGATCGAACAAGCACTTTGTTTGGTGTCACGGTCACTTGCTGCGCTATACATATAAACATATTCTTTATGTGTGTCTTCATGGCCAACGACGTCGACATTGTAGAGAACCAAGCCGTTTTTAAGGTTCAAAACAATCAATCGGTCCCCTCCACAGGTTGTTTTCACTAATATGTATTCGTCTTCGTTCAAACGACCCAAAACCTTTGTAATGCCGAAATAACATGGTCCTTGATCAAACCGAAAAAGTCTTGTCCATACTTTCTGCTTCAAAACCCAAACGTCTATACCATTGTTGATAATGTAGTTACATATATATCCAACTTCGCCGTTTAAATCAACTAACTGAGTGTCATCTATCCAACCACCTCCAATTTTCTTAGGAGGATTAATCGACCCGAATTCCTCATTCTTAACATCAAAGTATATTACTTTTCTTACCTCATCGGTGGCTTTTGATTGTGACCTATTGTCATAATCGTTAGCGAACCAATGTAAGCATCCATTAGCGTATATACATTTATCGACTATGGGACAAGGTGGGACTTGGGGTATCTCACGCCATGTATCAGTTCCCAATACATGCACCATGGTGGATAGACTATCCTCGACTTTTTCACATAGATCAACTTGTTTTTTTCGCAAAACACACACCATCTTGAATGTATTGGTGGAAGCATCAAAACCAAGCCCACATGACTCTAGTCTCGGCGAATGTAAGTCCAAATTCATGGATGGCAACTCGTAACATTCTTTCCTCAGAGGATTGATAACAACTAAAGAGATAGTATCCGAAACATGGCCTTGTGTTAAATAAACCAAGCCATTGCAAGAACCTCGAACAATAGCTCCTAAAGACTTTTCGGACGATTTCTTGCACTTAAACTCCAAAAGTGGATCCTTTTTCACCTCCAAGACATTAGTACTACCTTGTTTAGGCTCAAGCATGTTGAAACTTACTATATGCTGTGGTTTCGGATAACAAGGGGTTTGAAGAAACTTAATGGACGTGGATTCGTAGCGAATTATAGCAAAGTGGCTAGGATCATACATGTGCTCGAACCATTGTTTCGGTACGATTGTTGTTCTTGACAATGAAGCTAATTCGACCATGTTGCACGATTTGAAAGATTATCGATGTTCTTATGAACGTGGAATGTTACAATTGATGGTCATATATATAGTTAAAAAGTAGATTAATCTAAGAGTTTGTATCTAACTAGGATACTAGCGGATCACCAAACATCGAGATAATAGGAAGTTCGAATTCACCTTATAATAGGGAATCTAGTTTAAATATGAAATGTCTTTCATCGCTAACGATTACTTCAGGCCCAACCCACTATTGGTGTGGTGTCTAGTACTAAACTAGACATCTATTAAGAACTTAAAATCCCATTCTTAATCTTAAAATAATACGTATGAGTTTATGATTATGCTAAGCAAAAACTAGTCAATTATTCATAAGATTGTGTAGACATAACACATAAAATTTTACGTAAGATCTCGACCTTACTATACTATAGAGCCATACAAGCTTAATCATGTCTGATCTAATATGCTTCTGCTTTACTCACACTAACTAGCTAATAGATTATAATAGAATAAACTATGTTCAAGTAGTTCAATAAAACAAGCACGGTTATTTAGTATAGTCACTGGCGGAGACAGGAGAGGGGCAGGGTTGGCACGTGCCCTTTACCAATGTTAAATTTTCAAAATATCTGGCTATTTTTGTAATCCCCCTAACGAACCGATTGTAGTGTAGTTTCTAAAAATTAGCAAAGTTTGCCCCCATCTACTATAACTTTCTGGCTCCGCCTATGAATATAGTTAGTGTTTTCATATGTAAAGTTTATCGACTTTTAGACCGACAATTTTAGCATCCTAAAAGTATAAAGTCCTGATTAGATAGTCTAGCATTTTAAACCCATACGAGTTATATTTGCCAACTATGTTAAAAGTTCTAAAACGTTTCTTTCTTTATAATTTGTTATACTATTGCCTATTGGTTATTTAATATGATTCATTAGAAATATAACATTTAAACATCTACGTAAGATCTTCTGCTGTTCAAAAAAAAACATCTACGTAAGATCTATCGATTTTAATTAATCTTACAAAGACAAATACGATTCAGTATAAACAAATTGTAACATAGCCCATTTTGAAGTGTGGCCCAATATGAATACAGGAGCAAGAAAATCTTAAGCCTGTAGTTTGATTAGGGCCAAAGCTGAGCAAATTGTTAGCTAAAACTGGTGTAAAGAAGCCCAAATTTAACAACACAGAGTTACTAAAAATCTTATAAAATTGTCACTAGTCATAAAAGAAAAGCATCAACCCAAATGTTAAACACTTAAACTTACCAGTTTATTGTTAGCCTAACTAATATTAGTTAAGTTAAATTCCAAAGGGCTAGATCAAGCCAAAGCTTTATCTTTGACTCTGTGTTTGGCAGCAAGCGTTTTGAGCAACTAGTAACTAAAGTTTAGCGCTTTGTAAACAATGTTTGTTTGGCAACAAGCAACAAGCATTCTTAATTTTTTTTAAACGCTCAAGATCAAAATGCTACTTGAAGGAGCATTTACTAGCGACTAGCGTTTAACAGTTAATCATGACAACCATACAGCTATATTACCAAACGTTCTATCAAAACAAACAGCTACTGCTTTCAGCTACTACTTACTACTAATGCTTCTCGTTATTGTTATCTACTACTACTCTCTATTACTGCTATCCACTCAAAGTAATGTTTTATCAATCATTCCATTTTTATTTTATTTTTTTGCATATTTTTATCAAGAAAAGATATTCTTTTTATCATCTGTGCCAACTTATCATTCTACTTTCATTTTTGTGACAAATAAAAAAAACAATTAATTAAATTAAGAGAGAAAATAAATACACGACTTATGTCATATGATTATTTGAATAAATAAGTAGAATATTAAATAAGAATTTTTTCCTAGAGTATAGAAATTCTTATAGAGTAGAGAAAATTCTCACCCACTTTGAAGAAAAAAGTTAAATCGAAATTGTCACCTACCTACGAAAGACAATATTCGTAAAGTTTGAACATAAATATTTGAAATACAATGCTTTTGTGAATCCCAAAAAAAGGTACGGCCTTGAAGTTGATATGTCCAATGTATTTGTCTTGCTTAACATGCCACCCTCTTTTATCTTCTTTGTTTAGATGCCTTATCTTATTTATAACTTTATCTCTATATGAACATTTTGTTATACGGAGTACTACATAGTACTAGTAAGTAGTAATAGTAGATGAAGCTATCTCCTTTGGTTAGAACAAGATTACATTAACAAAATCAAAGAAAACAAGTTTGTTAAAAGCTACCCATCTTGAATTCTCCTCATTTTGATTTTGGAAGCCATATGTTATACTCACAAACTAGGTGTTAGTAGTGTGTTACCATGTTTGTTATCACTGTGTGTTATTACTTACTTTACAAAATTATTATCTTCAGATAAAAAACACAAAATTTAATAAGAGTGTGATCATTACATTCCTCGACCAATAAAATATTATACTTACCCACTAAACTCACATTTGTTTAGTTGAAATGATAAGAGAATGACGTCACAAGAATGAAAGATGGACACTAATTTTAAAACGAATGAAATAATATTTTTAGACAATAAATATAAAAATTTAATACTATAGTATTTCTAGATGTTCAGAATGAGTTTTCTAAGGAGCTGATAACAAAGAAGTAAGAAGTAATCCATTCTAAGTTTCATTTATTTGTGTGGCCTCGTATATTTTAAACCCCTCGATCATTCTTTGATTTCATATAACAAAACCAAGTTTCTTCCTTTTAGTTCAATTCGGTTTGCTTCATGAGATTTGGTTTTTTCTTTCTTGGATCAATTAAATAGTACTCGTTTTTGACACGAGTGATAGGTGGGTCTGGTCTATGGATGGCACAGGTGAGTTTTCCGTTGCTTCTGTTAGAAGGGTGATCGATGACCATTCGTTACCAGTTATTTCGTCTAAAACTAAATGGGTTAATATGGTTCCCATTAAAATTAACATTCATGCCTGGAAAGTTAGATTAGACGGTCTTCCCACGAGAATGAACCTCTCCAAACGCGGCATGGATATTGAGTCTCTATCTTGCCCTTTATGTGATAATGCAGTGGAATCATCGAGCCATATTTTCTTTGCTTGCCATTTAGCCAGAGAGTTGTTTCGAAAGATCACTCGTTGGTGGGACATTAATTTTTTGGAGATATCTTCGCATGAGGAGTGGACGGATTGGTTTTCAAATCTCCGTCTTCTATCTAAACATAAAAAGCTCCTTGAAGGAGTTTGCTACGTTATGTGGTGGCATATTTGGAACTTTCGCAACAAGTGTGTTTTTGGTGCAACTATTCCTTTGAAGGCTTCTATTTTCGAAGACATAGTGGCATCTTCTTTTCATTGGTGTAAGCATAGGTGTAAGGCTTCTTTTAGTTGGCTAGATTGGCTTAAAAGCCCTCATCTTATTATCTTGTAATTTCTAGCTTCTTGCTAGTTTTTTTTAATAAAATTCCGCCGTTCAAAAAAAAAATTAAATAGTACTCGTAAGCTAGTACATCTGTAGATAAGTAGATGTCATGCGACTTACCACCAATACTGGCAATGAGTGTTACATTATTAGCTAAAAAGGCCAATAGGCCCGACCAGTTTGTTTAGGTATTAGGTTTTATTATAGTACACTTTACGCTAGTACATCTGTAGATAAGTAGATGTCATGCGACTTACCACCAATACTGGCAATGAGTGTTATATTATTAGCTAATAAGGCCAATAGGCCCGACCAATTTGTTTAGGTATTAGGTTTTATTGTTTCTATTATATAAACAATTGTAACGTGTTTTTTATAGTTGAATCTGATCTATAATATTTTCAATTTCATTCTGATTTCTACAACAATAGCATAACTTCCCACCACTTTTACCTTCGTGATGATCGATACCAACCACTAACTTTTTAAATAAGAAAAAAAAAAAGGCTTCATATTTTCGCTCGGTGGTGATCACTAACCACTAAGAGCCTCTATCACAGGCCATTGCTCCCACTACAGGTGCACAAAACAGAATCTATGCAATGCCAAGATCTAAAGAACCAAAACCAACATAGCTTGAACATCTTTGTTCTCACTTGAATCCAAACCAAATCTTAGACTAACTATTGGTCCCAAACAAAAATGGAGACACAAGTCATGTTGGTCCAATTTAAGGGCTGTTTTGTGCATAAGTCATTGTGTTGTGGGTCCAAATAATTCTAACATGCTCTTGCTTTTTTCTTAATAAAGTGTTACATTTTTATGTGTCACATATATGTAGGGTAAAGGGTCTCAATTACTATGTGCTCCTACATTCATTCCCTTATGTGGTGGGACACTCATTCTCCCTCTCACCCTTATGTATTATTTTTGCCTTCACATGATGTAAATGGTAAATTGAATGTAAACAACTTGAGACTGCTCGTAATATAGTGCATGAGGGTGCCCTTTCACGCGTTAGCTGTGCTACGGGGTACTCTCTCACGCGTGAGCAGCGATTTCCACATGCGTTGAGTGAGGATGGTGGCTAGATGAAAGTTATGTACTACGAGGTTACTCCGTTACGCGTAAAGAGAGGTTTTTTCATAAATTTCGAAGGCTCGTGCCAATATCATAAAGAGGCTTTTAACCACACAAACAAAATGCACATATATGAGTAGTGCATGAACTAATTAAACTCAAGCCTCATATCGATCATGTATATATATATATATATATATATATATATATATATATATATATATATATATATATATATATATATATATATATATATATATATATATATATATATATATATATATATATATATATATAATAGAAGTGCATGAATTTTGTGTCCCTCATCAAGCGATGGCATGATACAATGACGCCGCTTGCACTCTTTAAAGGCTATTTTATATTTTATTACTAGTTGAATATGCTTTTTGGAGCAACGAATTATAACGTTGGATATGTGCACATGTTTGTGGGGAATTATGACAAGTAATTAATATAAAAACACCATAATTCGATATAATTGCATATATAAAACTCATTAAGCTAGATCTTCAAATGTACATGGTTCATGTCTTCCATTATATCCTTCTCATCATTAAATTCATGATTAAGATTTTTTTTTTTTTTTACTAATTGTTCCTTTATTTAGATACACTCTAGTGTTACATTACCGAACTTCTTTTTACCCGTTTCTTGACAATGGTTGCACTCCTTTTCCGTTTTTAATAAATGTTCACTTTCGCAATGAACGAAGTTTTAATAAAATCTCATTAACCATATTTTTCACGAATCAAACATCATAGCTACTCACTAGATACTACTCATATTTTATTTGGTTGAAATATAAAGTAGATCCTTACTTTAAGAAATTTTAAAATAATAACGTAAACACTTATTATTAGATGAATTGAGTTATTGATAAACTTCTTTACAAAACAATAATGTCATGTACAAAAGTAAGTCTGTTAAAAATACTCGTACCCGAATTTGATTTAATCCGAACCCAAATAAGTTTATTGGGGTCGGGCTGTTATATTGGTTGAAAAACCTTATGCAGGTTAACCCGATTAACCCGAATTCTTATTAGGGTCGGGTTTCGGCTGAGAGTTTTGAACTTATACATGTTTCAAGTTAACCCGAATAACCCGTATAAAAGTTTTTAAATATGTTATCATATATTACTTTGGTTTTTTATAAAGTTTGCCCACTTTTTTAATTTTTATGTTAAATTTGGCTTATTCGGGTTAACCCAAAACCCGAATAACCCCTAACCGAAAATTCTTGAAATAACTAGAATCTTATTAGAGTCAGATACGAGTATGGTTTTTCTTTCCAAACCCGATTAACCTACCGGAATAAAGTTTATAAAGTCCGGTTTAACCGAATAACAACCCTAGCCTATATATAAAAAAGTATAAAAATTAAAAATATATTACGAATATTGGAAATGGTACCCCTTGAAAGTATTTATATAATAACACAAATATCGAGCGAATATTTTTTTCACCCTCGACAAAGATCTTTAAAATGTCTTTTTCTGAGGTTTAAAATATTGAAAATTGTAATTGAAACAAGTAAAATTCAATAATGTATAGTTGTTACAAATTTTTAGATAAAAACATTAAAGGAAAAGCTGATGGTGTCAGCAAGTGAATGAAAACATTAGATGCAAAAATCTTCTATGCTCTTTCAGACAATGTCTCCTGCATATTTCAAAAACTGACCACAAGAATCTTCACTTCTTTCATATTATATTACACCATATACAAGATTGTTTAATTGTTTAATGGTAAAATATTTTGTATGAGTACTTTGATTTCAACACCAAAATAGGCATTTGAGACATCACTATATATATTACAAGAGATCTCTAGTTCAAACATCGCTAGATAAATATTTGAGAGTGATCATGGAAAGGGCCAGAAAACGGCGATAGAGATACTACGATTGGGCTACACACGTTTGAGTGAAATACTCCCCTCCCCTCATATTGTAAACATGAAAAATCTTTTGATTTCATTTAGTTTGTTTGAAATTTCGAAATTGAGTTCGTTAGGTTCAAATCAACTATCGTTATTGAACTCTTGTTAACCTTATGTCGACCGCATCAAAGTTCTTAAATACACCAAATACGGTCTTAAGTTCAATTTCTATGAATAGCAACTTCATAGAGCCGATTTAATAATTTTGAAACAAGGAGGGCCGAAAATTTTCAGGCTCAATGGGTCTTTCTAGATCATTTGTGAATCTTGGAGTGTCTATGACCACAAAATATCATAATGTATTTGAGAGATGTTATTTGAATAGTTGGCTTATCGGGCATGATAGTTGGTTTTCTTTGCTTATTTGGTTATCTTCTTTCGCTAGAGAGCTCACATACATTGTAACGCGCTATGTTTGTCTTCGTCTTGCTAGGTTAAGTTGAGCACATTATTTCAGTTTGATCATGATGAAAAGATGATTACAATTCAAAGGAAATAAAAAGTACTAGCTGTATTTAATACTAACATTCTTGAACCTTTGTTTTTCATAAAGAGTATTATAGAATAAAATTATGTCCCAATTGATGCATAGATATATAAAGGAATGGGCATGAGACATGTGAATAGAATTGGAGTAAATAAGGCACCGTGGTGTGTTTACTTGTACTCGTGACTCTGCCTCTATTTATTCACACCTTTTCACTTCGATTCATTAAATATTTCTATAAGTATTCATAAATGGCTATATAAACTAATAAATTTATATATCAAAAACTTAATGAAAAAATTGATTTTGTGAACTATATTTGTGACTAATGGGTGGCGATATGATAGTTTCATCAAAAGTAATGTCGAATATGATCTATGCATCATCATCAAATTTTTATTTGATTTTCACTTTTCACGAGCAAGGATAAGCTCCTTATAATGTTAGAGCACACGATAAGAATACGTATTTGCGTATACATATATTAGATTCATTTCATCAAGTTAGTCAAATGTTATATATTTTAAGTTTTTGGCAACGTCAAATTTGTTGCTAGTACTAATTTGCTTCGTTTTCACTTGAAATCAGTTTCAAAACTCATTAAAATGCATCTAAATAAATAAAGAAACATCTAATTCAATTTGATGCATCTTAAATATATGGTTGTACATATTTTTTATCATTCTAATTTTAGGCTTTCTTCTCACTGCATCCATACCTTTTTTGATGTTATGTCTTCTTCCCCGCCATGTCCCATTCGGTGTTGGGGTTATTCGCTTTGCTCAATGTTATGGCCCTATGGCGTGTGAGGGTTTTTTTTTAACGTCACTACTACGGGTAAAAATAAAGTGTTGTGATTATGATCAATAATTCAATATAATGCTGATGTTGCAATACTAGTTTTTACTATGACCACACATGTTGCACTCAATCTTGAATAAATCATTTCTGTATCTAACGATGAAACATAAGTTAATTTGTATCTGAACGTACAAGGTTGCAATATATGAAAACAATGATTTATCCTAAAAGAAATTGCATGAATAACACTACTAGCTAGTTGGAGTGAATTGTATGTCCAAATATAGCTCATCCATGATGTAATATACTCGATACAATAGTGATTAATGTTTCCGAATGGAAAACAAATGGCAGTGCTCAATGTAAGATTGTAAGATACGACAGTAATAAACTTATGGTGACGTAGGTAAATGCAGTTCATTGACTTATGTTTTTTGGGGTTTGTCACACGTCCAAAAGTATTTTCTAAGACTAAATAGTAAATACTCGTAATGTTTGGCACCCCTAATTTACCCAAAAAAGATGCTACCGATGGTACTAACGAGACTACATTAATTAAAAGGCATGAAGGTTATGTTAATTTATCATAATACAGGGCTTGCTTCTTATGCTAATCGTCTAAATGGTGAATAAAGTAAGAAATTTGCAAACTTTTGGACCTTAATTGCCCCAGCTGGTAATGGGGTTGATTCAGGCCATTTGACTTGGCTTGAGTTCTTTCAAAAAGTTTAGCTAGCATAAAAGAATGCATAAGTTAAGAGTTTTTTTACGATTTATTTTTTCTTTACAACAAATGTGTTTTCAAAAGCCATCCTAAATGCCTTAGTATAAAAGTCGTTGGTTTACTCACAAGATGTCAAATGTTCAAACCTTACTAGGCGTGTACATTTAAAGATGAACAAGGGAGAGTCGGAAACAGTTCCGGAAATTAACTGATATAATTGCATACATCTGAATCAATAAAAACTTGTCTTCTCCAAACAACCTAAATAGAAAACCACGTCCGTAAAATACTAGTTTGAAGTACTTTTATACTAAGGGTGCTCACGGTCTAAAAACCGGACCGGACCGGCCAAGACCGGACCAGACCGAGACCGAGTTTGGCAAAAACCCTAGACCAAGACCAGACCGAATGTGGTCGGTCCGGTCTCGGTCCTTCGGTCGGTCCGGTCCAAATAGGCTAAATGTCTGGTTTGTAAGCCGGACCGAGACCGAAATAATAAAAACCCCGGACCGAGACCGAACCATTGGTCCTTCGGTCGGTTTTGTCGGTCGGTCCGGTCGGATTACTCACCCTTACTTTATACGGAGTAAATGATATACGTACATAATAGCAAATGAAATGGTTTTGTTTTCTTTTTGTAACAAAGTGTAAAAGAAAAAAAAGGAATAGGAAGAAAGCGAAAGGAGGAAAAGAAAGACAAAAACAAGAGAGAGAGAGAGAAAAGTGGATGAGCGTGATTGTAATTTACTTTTCCCTTTTAAACGAATCTTTCAAAATCCATCTTTCATTAGCGGTGGAAATTACTATATCATTATAGATTTATTTTTTGTTTTAATTTAATGGTTGTTACTATCTAATAAAAAGTGTTTTCATAGGTAAAATATGCGCAATTAGTAGGATAAATTATTCTACTATAATGGTTACAATGCTATTATGCATGTCATTGTCTGAAGATTGGTTCTTCCAGCAAAGCTTATCTTAAGATTTTGATGTTTTAAGTCTGAAATGTTTATGAGTATTAGCTGTTGGGTTAAAACTTTCATATGTTTATATAACTTTATTTATCAATAAAACATCATAGCTAGTTTTAAAATTTTAAGTTAATTGTACTATGAAAATGATTTATTTTACGACAATCAACTGACTTGGCTCAATTGGCAATCTGAGTTTTTTCGGGAGTTTGGGGAGGGGTTTTACCCGGGTCGAGGCTCGCAAGTGACAAAGAAAACCTGGATTTTCCTCTTAGTGTGAAGTTGTGAGTTCTCGGGGTTTCCTTTCGTGGGTCTCTCCTAGTAGTTCGGGTTCCGGGCCCTGCCCGTTTGGATGGTTTAACTCAGGGGCGGATTTCAAGTGTAGTGTTGTTCAAAAAAAAAAAAAAAAAAAAAAAAAAAAAAAAAAAAAAAAAAAAAAAAAAAAAAAAAAAAAAAAAAAAAAAACTTTGTTTTATGGCAAACAAAAAATAGCAATACAAAAAAATTATTTAGAAATATTAAGTATGTAAACATATCTAAAACACACAAACACAATAACTAAAAAACAACAACCAATTTAAGTGTCCCAATTAAACTACACCAACAAATGTATTCTCTTCATTCAATTACAGCATGAAACATCAAACTTGATCATGTAGAAGTCAAAGACTTTCCTCTTTCAAATTTATGTCGGTCAAAAAGACCTTAAATAAGCATAACATTCTTGTAACAATAGTAATTAAAAGTTGATTTATTAGTCAAAATAAGAATTTAACACAAGAGAGAGAGTTATGAAGAAGTAAAGCACCCAACGGGAAAAAAAAAAGAAAAAAAAGCTAGTGTCTTTGTTTTCCTAAATATTTATTATTATTTAAATAAAAGTTGTTGGCCACAAAGAGTAACTTTGAAGAGGTATCCTTGAAGAGGTCTCAGGTTCGAGTCTCACCATAGACCTTCAGGCGCCCAAAAAAATATAAGCAGGAGTGGGGCCATAAAGGAAAAAGGTTCGATGCTTGCATACTGCCTAATTAGATCTCACTGTGAGCTCGAATCACTAACTACTAACTCGCTGTTAAAAAAAATAATAATAATAAAAGTTAATAAAAAAATTAAAAAAAAAAAAAAAAAAAATTGAAATAAAATTCAATGGTCACTTCACTTCAGAACTCTCGAAAACGTAAACTTTCATTCTCACATTAAACACTCTCTCTCTCTCACTCACTCTCTGTCTTTGCTAACTTAAGCACCACCATCATGCGCATTTCATCACCTTCACCGTAATCGTTTGCTAAAATACACCCTGTTATGCGCATTGCACCACCACCACCATCAACGGCGTAAACTATCACCAATCCAATACCAATTTGCTAACATGCGCCTCCACTGTTGCTAACGTGCGCCTTTTGCACACTACACCACCACAACGGTAATATTAGTCGGTTGCGAATCAGCCACTGTTTGCTAACGTGCGCTTTGTTTGCTAAACTACGCACTTCTTCAGCAAATCCAAAGCCACACCTTGCTAACGTACGCCGTTTTTGCTAAGCTGCGCACCACCGCCACCACAACAATAATTTGTTTGCAAATCCGGTAACTCCTTGCTAACATGCGCCGTGTTTGCTAAAATGCGCACCACCATACATAACTAAACCGTTATGAATCCGATAACCGATCAAGCACCACCGCCGCCGCCACAACCGTCGCAGCCACCGCGATCCTCATTCAGCTGCGACCGCCACCCGGAAGAAGCCTTCACCGGATTCTGCCCGTCATGCTTATGCGAGCGTCTCACCACACTGGACCAGTCCGCGGCAGGAGCTTCATCATCCTCCCGCCGCAACTCCACCTCTGCCACCACCGCAGCAGCAGCTATAAAAGCTCTGTTCAAACCAGTGATGACGTCATCATTGTCGTCATCATCAAAGCATGGTCCAGTTAACACCAACGGGAACTCTTACTTGCCAGAGCTCAGGAGGACAAAGTCGTTTTCTGCGTCTAAGCATGAGGGCCTGCTTGGCGGCGTTGCGGCTTACGAGCCGCAACGCAAGTCGTGTGACGTCAGAGGGGGACGTCACACGCTGTGGTCGTTGTTTTCTATACATGATGAGAACAACAATATCCACAACAACAACATTAACATCATTAGCAACAACAAAGGAGTAGTTTTAGAGACTAATGTTGAAGAAACTGACGTGGATGACGTCATCGAGGAAGTGGAAGAAGTCCAGGGCCGCGTCTCTGGAGACAGAGTAGACAGAGTTTCCAGAGACGCGGACCTGGAGGACAGCATTGTTGTAGAAGTTGGGGAGAGAGAAAATATTATAAAACATGACGTCATCGAGGAGAAAGATGACGTCATCCAGGATATTAAGCCTATGAAGGATTATTTAGATTTAGAGGGATGTGGTGGTGGTAATAATAATAAGAAGAAGATGACGTCAACACGGTCGAACTTTTGGTCAGCGGCTTCGGTTTTGAGTAAGAAGTGGCAGAAATGGAGGAGGAAGCAGAAGAAGGGGGAGGGGGAGAAGGCGATATCGAAGCTGCCGGTGGAGAAGCCTATATCGCGGCAGTATCGTGAGACGCAGTCGGAGATAGCGGATTATGGGTACGGGAGGCGGTCGTGTGATACGGATCCTAGGTTTTCGTTGGACGCGGGGCGGGTGTCGTTTGATGACCCGAGGTATTCGTTTGATGAGCCTAGGGCTAGTTGGGATGGGTATTTGATTGGTAGGACTTTTCCTAGGTTGCCTCCTATGGTGGAAGATATGCCTCATGCGCCCGTACATGTGCCGGTTGTGCCGCGGTGTGATATGCAGATACCGGTTGAGGAGGTTCGGGTACCGGATGGGGATGTGCCGGGTGGGTCGATACAAACTAGAGAGTATTATTTGGATTCTTCGTCGTCTAAGAGGAGGAAGAGTTTAGATAGGTCGAATTCTATTAGGAAAATGGCTGCTGCCGTTGTGGCTGAATTGGATGAAAGTAAGGTGATGCCGGTTGGTTCCTCGAATTCTAAAGTTTCTCCTACTAATGAACCTCCTAGGGTATCGAATTCGAATTCGTTGAGAGATGATTGTTCCGAGACTTTTGAGTTAGGGTTTAGGGATAACGGCATTGGGGTTGGGTTTAGGGATAATGGTGTTGGGAATGGGTTTAGGGGTTCGCTTGGGGGTGAAAAGAAGGAGATGAAGAAACCGCGAAGGTGGAAATGGAAGTTATGGGGGTTAATTCATCGTCGTGGTAAAGATGATGACGAAGATAGGTGTAGTAGTGTAAGTGGTGTCGGGAGATCATATTCGGAATCATGGCAAGATGGTATTAATGGGATTAACGGTGGGATGAATCGGAAAGTGTTTAGAAGTAATAGTAGTGTAAGTATGAGGAGTTCGTCGTTAAGGAAAACGAATGGTCACATGAATGGTAAAGTTATCGGAAATGAGCAAGTGTTTGAAAGGAACCGTAGTGCAAGATATTCACCAAACCATATTGATAACGGCCTTTTGAGATTCTATTTGGCGCCATTGAGTGGTAGTCGAAGAGGGGGGATTGGGATTGCGACAGGGAAAAGTAGAGGAAGTAGTAATAACTCGCATCCGATTGCAAGGAGTATGCTTCGGCTCTACTGAAACCATGAAAAAAGGTCGATACATATCCGTCTCTTTTGTTGCATTTCATTGTGTAATAATAACTTATGTCCATGTTTTGTTATAATTGGTTGGTTAATTGGTTTCTAATTCGGTTCTATCTTGTTGCAATTTCACTGCGTGCTGCTTATTCATTACTGCATTTGATCTTTCATGTCTGTGGTTACTAGTATGTGCATTGAGTAGGGACTAGATCTCACAGGGTTATCGATGTCAAGTTTGTGTTTTCACATCAGTAGCTATTATGAGATTGCTTTTTCTATCGTTATGGAGTATGGTAACCAATTTCTTGATGTAAATAAAAGCGTTGAACCTCTGATCACTCGTCACTACAGCAATTATAGTAGCTTTGTTATTTGTTTTATATTGGTTGAGCCTCTGATCTCTCGTCCTGTGACAACGAGTATGACAAGGGACTATATGGCCACATAAATAGAATGGATGACGAAACTTAGGCCTCCCTTATCTTGTGCTGTCATTTTTTTGTTTATCAGAAAATGAGACCACGGGATCTGTTCTGGTTACCATGTGAAATTGAGCGAATTTTACTTTTAACGCCATATGGATTCTACATTAGTGTTTTTGTTTCTTTTGTTGCATCTTTATCATGTGAATCAAGCAACTTTTTACTTTCGATTATGGGTGACTTGTATCGTTAAAACAAATACTTTACGAGCAAATGTAAGATTAATAGGTTGGATTAACTTTGCTGCTGTTCTAGGAGACCAATTCTTGTGCAGTACATATGTGTATAACTACCTACACTGAGTTACAAACAACAGACCAAATCGTGCCTGAGCCAGGGGCGGAGCTATTAACAAACCGGGAAGCTAAGCCCGTTAGTGTATTTTTTTCGCGATTTCATGTGTTATTTCGGAAAAAAATTGTTTTGGCCCTCCCATTTAATGTTCTTCCGGAACAAAAATTGTTTCGGCCCTCCCAGAATTTTTTTTCTAGCTCCGCCACTGGCCTGAGCCAATGTACACAGCGAAGCTTCTGACTAACGATGGTAAATTGGATGGTTTGATGACGGGCCAAATGGTGCTTAGCAATCTGGGTTGATTGGGTCTAATTAAACTTTCCTATTTGTAGTTTCAACAACTTTTATAAATAGAATCATGCGCGGGAGCACACGTATACACACTACGTATTTGCTCACACATATACCTCCACATTTCTGTCGGAGGTCTTCCCGAAAGTAATCTTTAATCTCGTGTAGAGGTATGACTTGTATACATCTTACTTCTCTTATAACCCGCTCGGCCATGATTAAATATTGCTCGTGTTATCAAATAGGATGATTTTGGATGTGAACATGTAAAAATATATTAGGTACCTTTAGACCTGTATAACATATTCGACTCATTTTCCTTTTTAGCAAATTCTTGTAACTTTTTATCCTTACATGCTTTTAATAAAGTACAACCTGAATTGGCTTGAATTAAAATTGGTGCTTAATATATTTAAGAGCATTTTTAGTTATGCAAAATCTCACAAATACAACAACAAACCCAATTCTGTCGGAACAAAGTAAGAGGAGATGAAATGTAGACATATCATATTCCTACTACCAGGATAAACCGACACTAGAGACTTTCAGAATAACCTCCGGCCAGAAAATCTCACAAATAGTGAGCACTAATTACATAGAAAAAGAATTAATACTTTGAAGGCATGCATGCAAAAGATACAATTTTTGTATTATAGTGTAGTAATTTGTTGCTAACAATGATTTATGAAATATATTCACTCACTTTTTAATAATGAGATGTGTGATTTCAGTGGCAGCAAATCAAAAGAATCAAACTCAATAATTCTCTGGGGTTCTTTTCTTTTTGTTCCTTTTTTGTTTTATTTTTTGGTTTTTTGTTTTTGGTTTTATTTGAAAAGAATTAAGGTTTGTCATGTTATAAAAACACAATAAACTCTAAACAAGTAGTATTTGGGTAAAGTTCAACTCAAAAGTTTATTTATCTAAACTTGAAGGTTTTTGGAATTATATGCACAATATTATAAGCTTAAGCTTATCAAGCACTGCCTATACAAATTTGCACTTTTACCTTTTTCATAATACATTAAATGTGAAGATTTATTAATCATCCATTACATTCTCATAATCATAATAACTTTTCCATTTATCATCAAATTGAAAGAACTAAAAATTAGGGCGTGTTTCTTTTTTTCCTTTAGCTAAGAGATTGGATGCACTAAACATTTAATAGTATTTATTTTTAAGTAGGACCCACATATTTCTCTAAGTTCCTCTATATCCCCAAGGCTAAAAAAGTTAACCCCTCCCAATTAAGAGGCTCTAATAGACGTAGACCCCACATGGTCCCTTAGCTAAAGAGAAAAAGAAACACCCCCTTAGTCTAATCATCTGCTTGACTCAACTTATTACAATCTTGCGATTATCAAACGATTGATCTGATTACAGACGTTCGACTTTTTTTTTATCTGAGTACATAACGGAAAAAGTTAAAGTCTAACGACGTATTATTAATCTAATTCATCCAATTATTTCTATAACCATGTCATAATAACCTTAGTATGATACATTCAACTCTTTATATACACCTAATGAACTAAAAATCATACAATATGTTTTTAAAAAAAGAAGAAACATTTAGTAATTCTTTTATGAAATGTAGATGTAAAAGCTCAATGATCAAAAAATACTAGTGATCTTGATCACAATAAAGTCAAAAAGTGAGAGTGAAAACACACCAACCCAACATGTTTGAAGAAAAAAGAAAAAGAAAAAGAAAAAGGTAAAGTGAAAGAAAGAAAAAGAAGAGGCTCTAAACCCAATGCATTGTCAAGCTTTCTCTTTGTAATTTGTACTCCATTTTTGTCTTATGATCCATTGTTTTATGTGCCAAATGTTTCTTTATTTAAAGTGGAATATAAATCCAAAATAAATCTGTGTCATCTTTAATGAATGAAGCATGATGTACACGCATTTTATTGATCAATCTAATCTAGCTTTGTATGTAAATCAAATTGACTTTTTTACTGCTGTAACAATGTTGTATTACCTTTTGTACAATATTATGACATGTTGTAAGGTGTTCAAGTTTGTAATTTTGGGAGGCCGGGACCCTCCCCTGCCCATACATAGTTCCGCCAATGAACAACAATACATAATCTTGTCAAAAGCAGTTCATGTGAGAGTTAACATGTACAAAGTCATACCATCAACCGAGGGTAAAGAAATTGCTCCCAGATAGTAATTCGGTAAGAAATGCATTCGGCTATTTAAAGGTGGGTCATATAGTTGTCAACTGTCATTTATAAAGTTTGGCATTTTACATAGACAATCTATAATGCGCTTCAACTATTACGGTCAGTTTGATCCTTGGCCGGGACTGGTCAAGCATGAACATGATCTGTTTTGTTGTCTCTAGTTGTAAGTCGGTCTTGTAAAGCGCATACCATTTGCACTGGCATATTATGTGCCTCTTAATAGTTGAAATCAGAATCGTGTGGGATTGACAAGAATAGCCTTCCAAAGGCTTTAACATGGAAAATTTAGTATGAACCGCTAAACCGTTACAGTTTACATAAGGACGAGTCATGTGACATATTTTTATAGTTACTAAACTTGATACTTTGCAATTGCATTTGGTTTTTTTTAATCTGCAAGAATCATGTTATGTTTATTCACAAAAGTCTTAATAGTTGGATACTTGGATTGGAGGGCAAAAGCTACAACCCAGTGGGCTTATTGTATGTAATTTCACTTAATTTAGATGGGCCAAACCCTGCCAAATATTGGCCTAATTAAGCCCAACAATGCCCAGCCCACCAAGTCAAATAAATATCAAAATACACAACAAAAGTGTCTCCAAACATCAGCAAAAATTAGTCTTGTGTCCTTTTCCACATCAGCAACAAGATAATGTATGATAAGAGGTTCAAAAAGCTTCAAACAGAACACAAAACATAACAGAAAACACAAAAATATCAAAACCATGATATCATTAAAAACAATACAAACAACTTTTATTACCACAAAACATGAATTCTTTCGTAAAAACGATGTCACTATTATGAGCAACCATCATTCAAGATTCTTTATCTGCAAGTCGAAGGATTCTGATACAAATAGCCCATCGTCACCAAAAGAACCATCACCTGAAGGTGATGCTAAAAAACAGGAGCTTCTAGCGAGAATTGCAATGCTACAAGCTCAGAAAGTTCGACTTACAGATTTCTTGGATGAACGATCAGATTACCTTACAAAATTTGCAGAAGAAGCTAATGTCGAGTTTGATCAAGTTGGAGAAAATGCACGGAAAGAACTTGAAGAAGCCAGTGCCAGGGTTTGTATAGTCTTTTTTATAATAGCGGTCTTTTATTTATGCAGGGGATATCTTAGATGCTTCATAAAAATCATAGAAAACTAAAGGTGGCAATTTCGACCCATTTACTTGGGTCGAACAGGGTTGCGTTTTATTGCACGTGGGTCCAAAAAAAGTCTTTGCTTTTGCTAATAGTGGAATGGGTGAAATGCGTTGAACAGGTCCTTCCAGAGTATAAGTTTAGTGCATACTACCTCCTAAATCATTTTTATCAAAAGATTTAATCTTATAACTTTAATAAAGATGCTTGTATAATCATAAGCAATTATTTATATTAAAAAAATGGACAAAAAGTGTTTCCACTCAACACGCTGGCGCGCCCTGGCCCAATTCTAGCCATACTAAAACTAACCTGTTTCAACCCGAACACATTACTGAACCTGCCCAATTGCCATCTCTGCAGAAAGCACTCGCCTTGATGCAAACACCCAGAATGAACCAAGCAAACTTTAGACATTTTTCCTCATATTCATTGCTTACTCATTGCTGACTCGGGTTTTCTTCATTTATCATTTATTGACAGATAATGGGGAATATCGAAAGCCAAATGCAAGCTTTTGAAGAATCTGCAGAATCAAACAAGCAAGAGATAGAAGAGAATCAAAAGAAGATAGATGAGTTTGAAATTAGGTTCGAGAATGAAATAAACGAAGGACTATTCTTCAAGAGCATGGGTCAAAGTAAGCCCGTTGATAAAACATTAGCAAAAGAAGAAGCCGCAAAAGTCAGCGAGTTGACCAAACAAGCTGCAGGAGCAGAAACTAGAAGATACATTTACCTTGGATTGATCGGGTTGATTAGCATATCTTTAATTGATTCCTTGATATCAGCGTCTTTTGATTGGAGAAAAGGTGCGATTCTTGGTGTAATTTTGGTTGGTTTGATTACACAATTGACCTACGAGCAGAAGATGTTAGGCGAAACACAAAAAAATGAAAGTGAGAAAAAACAGGATAAGAAAGAGTGAAGTTTTGTTTCAGATTATAATTGTTTTACAACGAGTATAAATGTTAATATTGCATGGTGAATAACCCAAAGTATGATCTAAAAATCTTCGGACTGATATATCATGCTAATTTGCTTTTGCATCATTTATAGTTCTGGAGATATATCTAAAATCACCAAAAACGTTACTTGAATAAGATGATGCTCATATCGAAAGATAAACAAAACAAGGTTTAATAATTGATGAAACGCCGCAACTTTTTTTGACGGGCTTATTTCATATATCTGTTATAGTATGAGAGATAACCCAAAGTGACCTTGCTACTATGAGCTATACATCGCATAACTTCACTTTGGCATCAGCATACATTGTCAGCAGCGTCTCTCTAACCAACAACCTGCTATACTTGATGCTTCATTCTATTTATTTCACTTATTAAAATTCTTTTACTCTAAATTAACTAAGCAGAAAGACTAAAAAAAACTTTATGAAAAAGTTACTAGCGTATGGTGTTTGGATTATCTTATTTAGCTGGCTTAGGGGCTTATTTGAGTTTAGAAAATCCGATAAGCTCACTTTTGGAGTTTACGAGCTTGAGTTTATTGATGTAAATAGCCTATAAGCTTAAGTTGATAAGCTCACAAGTTCTAAAAGCGAGCTTATTGACTATTTTCAAAATCAAATAAGCCCATAATCTGGCTAAATAGGCCAATCCAAACACCTCCTAAATGCATACTTTGTGCAAGAAAAAGAATACTTGAAAGAACACCTGCTCATATCTTATTGACGTGGGTTAGATCCGTTGGTCCAAAATACAAAACCAAGACATCATAGAAAAAAAATATACAAAATCGTGAACCCAAACAAAATCAGTTGTACGGAAAGTTATGACATGTTATCGCAGTGTACAAACAGTATTTTTCTACAGTGTTATAAGTTGCGCAGAATTACCTTTTATATGGGGACTACAAGAACACATATTCGATCAAGAACATCTTCCTTGAACTTGGTCTTGGCATTCCATCTGGACATGAATCCTAAACAAGCAGACAGATTGTTACTAAAAACGTCAAAAATGATTAAAATATAGAAAAATATATATTCTTCTGCAAGAAGCTGATACGCGCAGATTTAATCTACAAAGTTCAGTGCTTCAGTACTTACTTAGTGTCAACAGTAAGTCATTGTAGACTCCTTTTGAACACCATATATGCATAAAGAGAAACGCTAACCCAAGCTGCAGCTTCACAAAATGCCTTCCCTAAACAAAAAACGAATACGAAAACATTAAAAATACTGTGATCTTGAAGAAGAGAAGAACCATATGCTATAGTGTGTTCTCTAAGTATTTCAAACAAGTACAGCAAATAAAACTTACTTCAACCATATTTATATCGGCATTGCTGCACCAGAGGCCGTGAATGCAAAACCGCCCTCACAAGTATATTCCAAGTTACCGCAGTTGGTACAATCTTCCTAGCAATCGCATCGTTCAAATAATGAACAGCATCTGGTATCTTTTTACAGGAGCATAATCCTTTAAGTACAATGTTATACGAGATAATATCAGGCCGAAATCCACTTTTCAATATTCGACCCCAAATAATTGATGCATTTATACAATCTCTAACTTTATAAAACCCCTCCATTAAAGTATTCATTGTAATGAGATTCGGAACACATTTATGTTCATCCATCTTTTTATACAGCTCCCACGCATATTCAACGTTTCCTACAGAACAAAGCCCGTGCAATAAAATATTATACATGATTACATCAGGTTTAGAACCAGTGTCAATGACTTGGTCCCACAACTTGACAGCCTTATCCACCTTCCCGTCTTGACATAAACCACGCATTAACAAGCTATTAGTGATCATATCAGGTTTCAATCCATTTTCAAGCATTTCCCTCACAAGACGATAGGCTTCATCAAACCTTTGTGCTTTGCATAATCCATCGATTAAAGTATTGTAAGTGACAATAGTTGGCGAACAACCTATCGACAACATCTTATCAAAGAAGTCGATAGCATCATTAAGTTTACGAGCCTGTATAAACCCCTTTATTAATGTACTGCAAACATTAGTGTTTGGATTATATCCGTTCAAAACCATCCGATCAAACATACAAACAGCATCATTTAACCTCCCAACATTACAGAATCCGTTAATCATTGAAGAATATGCGTAAACATCAAGTTTATCATTTTTATCTTTGGCATCGTTTAATACTGAAAAAGCTTTATCTACATACCCGTTTTGGCATAAGCCATGGATCAAAATGCCATAACTAGTCGAATCTACAACAGAACTATTTTCACGCAATTGCTGCCATTGCTGCCATAAAGAAATCGCCTCATCCACCTTCTTATAATCAAACAATCCTTTAAGAAAAATATTGAAACTAATAACATTCCTACAATCATCCTTCTGCATACGCTCCCACAACTCAAAACACTCGTTAACCATCCCACCGCGAAAACAACATTTAAGCAAAACATTATACACCGCAACATCCGGACACACTTTCTTCCCAACCATCTCATTAAAAACCATCATACCACCTTCCACATTCCCGGACTCACAAAAGACATTTATAACACTAGTATAAATAAACATATTCATCTCCCGTTCATTCCTCCTCATCCGTTCCCACACCTCCAAACTCTCCTTAAACTTCCCGCACTTACACAAACCGCTAATCATCACATTATAACTCCCAACATCCGGATAAACCTCACGCGACACCACCAAATTCTCCCACACCTCACACGCTTTACAAACCTCGCCTTTCCTAAACCACCCATCCATCAACACATTATAACACATCACATCCGGATTCACCCCTTTTTCACACATTTCATCGAAAACCTCACTCGCCCGCCCCATTTCACCGTTTTTCGCCAACCCGTTAATCCAAGTCCCATAAGTAACAACATTCGGAAACAACCCTCTCCCCCTCATAGCCTCAACCACCTCCTCCACCCTACCAAACTCCCCTTTCTTACACAACATTTTGACCAAAATATTAAAACTTTCTAAATTTGGAAAGACACCCATTTTCCGAAAACTCTTAAAAAACAAAACCCCTTTCTCAAAATCGCATTTTTCGACAAACCCATTAAGCAAAGTGTTGAAACTCCTAACCCCAGGAGCCACACCAAAAACCTCCCTCATTTCTTGGAAAATCTTGACACCCTCATTAGGCATGCTATTTTTGGAAAGGAATTTGAGGATGAGTAAAGGGGTGGATTCATTGCAGGTGATTTGGAGGGGTTTGAGGAGGGATGTGATGTGGGTTAGCTGTGGGATGAAGATATGGGGGTGTTTGGATAAGTGGGTTTTGAGGATTTGATTCAGGGTGTTTGGGGTTAGGGTTTTTAGGGTTTCAGGGTTTTTGAGGAGGGTGGTGAAGAGGGGTGTTAGGGTTAGGGTTTTGGGTTTGTGGGGTTTTGGGACTGCCATTGAAGACAGGAAGTGGAGGAGTGGACTGATGTGTTCTGTTTAACTAAGTTGACCAGCCAAGTCAAACTAGTTCTGGAATTGCTTGGGCCCACTTCTCATTTAGTTTTGGACATTCAAATTTAGAATTTGGTAAAGTAAATGATTCGCACACTTTTAAAATTGACACTCCAATGTTTGCAATAGACAGTTGTACAATAAGTATTGCCGATTTTAACTACTTGTATAATGGAGTGTCCCAATAATATTTGAGAGTGTGCCAATTACCTCCCATATTAAATCTACAAATGCTTATTACTTGATGTATGCAAATAAAAATAAAATAAGAGTTTGTAAATCACCTTCTAATGTACTAGTTATAATACCTGTGCACGCACAGGGTTTTTAAAATTTCGTTTTGATTATGTATTATTATCGATTAAGAAATGAATCACAAAGAGGTTAATACATAAATCATAAGTATAGAAGAATAGTTGTATCTCACATCCGTGACTACCAACTCAATAACATTATCGCAGTATAGTAACGTAATAACCTGATTAAAAACCATATATTTTTGCTTAATAATTCTCATGTACATACTTTAATTCCTTTACAACGGCAAACTATTACGTTTTTTTTTTGATGAAACATCACGTCAATGAATAAAGTTAGGCTATCATCTACGTAGTATTTCTTTTTTTGATTTAGGAGGTGATTGTTTCAAATAAGGATTGTGATGCGTGCATTTTTTTTTAAATTGAAGGAAAACACCTTCTACATTAAACAATGACTATCTAACCCATGTGTTTGTTTGTTTTTTTCTTAATAATTAGCTTTGTATAACGTTTTTAACTGACAGATATGCTGAGGTTGATGTTGATGTTATTGTTTAACTTTAACTATTAATATAATTTTGTACAAAATGTGCGAGTTTAGTAGCACATAGTAAGCGTTAATGAAGTTAAATATGTTCCGTAAAGTTTTTAAAATGTTTTTATAGATTTTCATATACAAATTTTAAATAACAATTTCATGAGTCGTTGTTATAAGTAGAATCGCGTATATTTATTTTCATATCACTGTAACTCGTGCTTACCATTTGACATTTATATTCCTGTTACTAATAATTTAGCTGTATTTAATATTCAAACCCGTGTACGCATAAATTAAACTTTTAAATAGAATAACATGAGTCGTTATTTAAAAAATATTCTAACAGATGAAAGTCTATAATTAACAATATTAAAACTAATTCGCATATTTACAAAATTTTGTAACTTAAATATATGAAAGTCTGAAACTAATACTAATACTCATGTAATTTTAAACAAAGTTCATATCATAAAGTATAAGGGGTATAAAGTGTAAGCGGTTATTTTTGTTTTTTCTAAAGTTATTAAAAAAACATGGAAACTTGTAATTTTACACTTAGCTCCATATATTTTATTTAAAATTCAACCACCAAAGTTTTATTAATTACTTCCTCTTTTTTTAAGTTTTTATTTTCATAAATTTAACACCTATATTTTTATGCATTTTTTTTTTCTTAACCAAATTTCTCCACCAAATTTATTAAGTTTGACCAAAATCAATTTAATTTTGACTTTCTATTGACCAATCATATTGCTCGATTTCGCCTACGTGGCAAAATCGAGCTCTCCTATTGGTCTAATTTTTTTTCAATGAGAAGAGTTTTGTAAAAATACTCCAAAATGATGTAATTCTTTTATTATATAAAAGATATGATAGAGGTGGTAATTTGTGTCTAAAGTTAAAAAAATAAGGTAATTTGAACTAATTTATAAAAGTTTTTTTTTTACATATTTAGCCCTTTATTTATTTATTTTTAAAGCATGTATGACCAATTTAAAGTTAAATAGGTATTAATAGGCACATAAGTTTTTTCAATTGGGTAATGTTACAATTGTTTTTAAGCATATAAGGAGTATTTAAATTTTTTAAACATAAATGAGGTGTTACATTTGAGTAATTTTTTCGTCGTTTTGGGTCTTTTCTAAAGTGATTCGTATAACATGAGCCCGTTTGACCCGTGCCTGCCCTGCCCGCCTAGTATATACACCGTAAGATCGGATATTATGCTCATTAAAACCAACAACTTCACGTCAACATCACATCAGCATTCAACACATTACCAGACTCACCACCAAACAAGTGCTATGGTCACAATCAAACCAACAAAATATAAAAGCAACGCATTTTATTCAAACACACACAAAAAAGAAAAAGATGGAAACTGTTAAGTGGTCTGCACCACGGAACCGTTGCAAAATTCTGCCCTTGACACGTGGTTAGGAACATATGCTAAGAGGATGGCTATTGAGAAGTTGAGGTGATGGTGGTAGACCCACCTCCCATAATGAGTAGTCTAAAACATATGTTTGAATTAGGAAAATGAGATTTAGACGCATACTAATTGTTTGTATTACTTGACTAGTTGATTTGCAGAAAATGCATATAAGGCTAGTTGGTAGAATGCTTTCGAGTTTGTTATTAAAAACACAATATATAAAGTAATATAGTATCTATGTTTTAGGAGGAATGCCAATTGCAAACAATAATTCAAAACAATGTAATCAATACAGAAATAAAGCTTAAGATAATTCCAAAATATATGAAATTTAGAGCTGGCAAAATCTGTTCATATGTACAAAGTTAGGCTGCTATAAGGAATTTTTCAAAAGCTAGAGCCTACTTTGGGCAGCATAGACATTCTTAACGGGTCTAACTGAGAAAAATAATAGTATGCTTTATTAATAACGGGCGTAATGAGCTGTGGACTTCAGTTAGTTCACTTGTGCAGCAAAATCACAATAATTGTTTCCTCTTTTATTTTTATGTTATAGTTTATGTTTTTATTTTGTTTTAGTTTTCCCTTTTGTTTACTCGATGTTTTTAGACTTAAACTTTGTAAGCGTATATATATTGACATAAAAGTTTTTTGCTCGTTTTAATTTTTGAATTTTTTATCATATTTTTTGTAACGTAAATTTAGTAATAAAGTTTTGTTTATTAGTTATGGTTAATAAATGAACATGAGATTTTTCTTTTCTAAACGACACCCAATTTTCAAAGCCACCCATTTTGTCATGTGCCCGTTTATCCCGTTTCCGCTTGACGCATATTTCAACTTTGTCCGTTTAACCTGTGCCAGTTATGATCTGAGCCTGGCCAGTTGTCTGAGCCCGCCGGCTCGTCCATTTTGCCGCCTCATATAAATGATATAAGTTGATTACTCGAATCCATTCATAAGGTACAATACAAAAAGAATTCACATAGTTTGCATTTAAATGATTTGTGCTGACACTAAGAACTCGATATTTAATAGAATCAAGATGTATCGAGAAAATAAGTTGCGGCTCGACCAATCTAGGCTTATAGGTAGTAATGTAGTTTGGTCTCTCTTTGCAATTGTTTAGCAATAAATTTGTTGCTCGATGTAACGAAATAAATTAATGAAGATGAACTCATAAAATGATTACGTACTTTCCAGTTCATCGAAGCCTATGTTTGATACTAACTCGTAGCATGTAATAGTGTTGGCGTAAAGCCATGAGTCAAAGACTCGTCCTACCCAAGTAACCTATAGATAATAAAGGCCTAGGCCCGGCCTGTCGGATTTGGCCGGTTTAGTTGCTAGGGTTTTGATTATTGGATTGAAGTGGGGAGAACAGAGAACAAGTAAACATCAAAATTTTCATTTCTATTTCTTGTTATCGTAGTGTTCGTCATCAAGATGGATCACCCTTTAAACACTCGGTCATAGAGTGTGACAACTCTCGAAAGCGCAACAAGAGAGTGGTCCTTGCTAAGTTGTATGTGCACTTGCTCTTTTCCTATATGCTTTTATAATCATATGCGTTTATGCTTATATGCTTATGTATACCCCTTTTCCTATATGCGTCTATTTATATCTCTGGTACCACGTGCACTTGCTCATACGTGCTTTTATGTATCATGTGCTTTCATACGTTGTATGCTTATATGTCATTATTATTCTAAACTTTTATAATGGTATCCGTTTCTAGCCTTATATGCTGCTATCAATCGTATGCTTGCATAGGTTCTTTATCGCTGTATTTTCACACACACGTTCACATATATTTGAGCACATTCACCCTCACATATACATTTGCCGGAGGTCTTTTTGGAAGCAGTCTCCCTACCCTCGGGTTTTATCTGGGGTAGGGGTATGATCTATCTACATTCTACTTCCCCCATACCCGGCTCCGCCGATGGGATTGCGTATTGTTGTTGTACTGTTGTTGTTGTTGTTTATTGCTAATTGGTGTTAATAATTTATGTTAGCCTGTCTCCTGTGTAGTAATTGTGGAAAAATATTGCAGAAAAATAGTTGATGCTTCATATTGCTGAATTGGTTCCTCGACACCTTGGTAGAGTGAAGAAACAAGAAGCCGCATCATCTGCATCAAATTATGCTGCCGCACCTTCGAAATCTGGCAAGGGTGGAAGAAAGAAGAGATAGCTCCATCAGTTTTTAGATTTCACAACAAACATGTTGTAGTTCAAACTTGGCTCTTTGGCTGCTTAATTGTGAACCGTTGTAGACACTTACTATGTGGCAGGTGTTTGATATTACTTAAACTGAATGGTGTTACTGTTTGAGTTTATCGTACATCATTTGCTCCAAATCATGATGACAAGTTTTACGTTTATTTCAAGAAAATATGATGAATATTCTGTCTTTAACAATCATTATGGGTTGTAAATGTGAAGAATTAGAAGTTTGGCTTTCAAAGTTCATTGTCATGTTACACATGAATAATATGAGCAGTAAATCATTGGCATTTGAGGTGATTCTCTTTTGCCAGGCCTAAACTGGACGTACGTAAGCATGGCAAAACGAAAATATAAAATAATCACAAACAACAACAAACATTCAGCGGGCAGTGTCCTTTTCGTTTGTCTATTGGGACCTCCTGTTTCTATATACAACTTGTCGTAGTTAAAACTCGGCCCTTTGGCTGCTTAATTGTGAATCGTTATAGACTATGTGGCAGGTGTTTGATACTACTTAAACTGAATGGTGTTACTGTTTGAGTTTATGGTACATCATATGACAGGTGTTAAGTTTATTTCAAGAAAATTTGATGAGTATTCTGTCTTTAACAATCATTATGGGTTGTAAATGTGAAGAATTAGAAGTTTGCTTGAGATTGGCAATTCCACATAATCTTTAGTAGTTGGATTTAAAACGAGAAGGGTATAATCTTTATGCAAGTTTCTATAAGCCCAAGCTAAAACCAGACCATTGACAGAACCAAATATACAATAATTAATTCGATAACATCCTAAGTGAAGCTTGGTTACTGTTGACCCCTTTTTGCATGGGACTGAATAAAGTGAGCCATCGTTAGACCAGAAGATGAGGTGATTTCTGTTAAGCGTTTTTTGATGAGTTTGCATGAATCGGGGTTCTGAAAGTAAAGATAGCCATTCCTTTGAAACACACCTGAACCGAGCCAAGGTTTCGGTTGGAAGACGGCACAGAATGTCCCTGATGATATCCTGTGGGATTATTGTCATGGACACCATTGTTCTCTTACAACCTTAGCGAGGAGAATACCCTAATATATATACTAGTAGTTTTTAATGTTATAGATATATCATAGAATGCATGGGCTCGAATTAGGACCCAATTAATTTAATATGTCAAAGCCCATTTGCCCCAAGTAGAGGCACTAGGATTATACGTAATACTTATGTTTGTTAGAATTCTGTTACCATTCTCTTAGCTCAGTTAGTCGAATCGTCGTTGTTAAAGGGTACCCGTAGCCAAAATTCATTTTTGTTGTAGTGGTCTTACATGTCCTCGTGAAACAAATGGTACAAAATTACTCACAAAACATGTGGAAGAGATCTATATTTTCTATTAAAACAAATCTAGACGGCTAGGAACGCTCTACCAAAGAGATAGCTATGTATCATTGCCACTGCCCAATACTCGAAAGATCCAACTCAGAAAAATATATTACGGACACTCCCATTGTGAAACATCGACAGCTACCCATGGACTTAACCGAAAGATCCATCTCAGACATGTGATTTAAGTTTTTTTTTTTTTTTTTTTTTTTTTTTTTTATCATAGTTACAAGATCATCAATGTTATAGTTAATCCTTAATCTTTGAAAGAAACATTAATTACTTGAGAATGCATCTAACTAACTGAAACAGACAGAATTTGTCTTCGTCCAATCTAATACGAGAATCATCTATTGTTTAATTTTTTAGCTTTGACAACAAATTTTTACATATATTTTTTACTTTAGTTTTACATATTTGTAAAGTGTGATCAACACTTTTTTGTACTTTTAAGACTTAGTACAAAATTCTTGATTGTTGTAAAATATTCTTAAATTTTCAACGAATCATGCTTTGTACTTTATTTTCTAACTAGTTAAATCATCATTAAATTACAAGTTGAGTCAAGTCGACACATTTAGATCAAGATTTTAAAATTAAAATACTTGAGGTATGAACATATGAATATTATTAAATCGTTCTACTAATTAAATTTGAAAATTTTGGTATATACAAGTTATATGTATATTTTCAGAACTGTAGTGTTGTCACTAAAAAAGGCCAAGTGACACGAAATTGCTCGGCTTTTGCCATGTCATCGCCCATTACGGTGATGTTGATTTAAAACATTTTTCTCAAAACCTATCGCGTCATGTACATTATCAGACTCGTTAGTCTCTGGAGTCTGGACTAGGTTTTACATAAAGGAAACATACGGTTTGCACCTCCCCTTAATTATGAATGATTTAAGATGAATACTTGAATCCATTCATAAGGTACAATACAAAAAGAATTCAAAAATAGATTGCATTTAGATGAATGTGATCAGACTAAGAACTCGATATTTAATAGAATCAAGATGTATCGAGAAAATAAGTTGTAGCTCGATCAATCTAGACTTAGAGGTAGTAATGTAGTATGGTCTCTCTTTGCAATTGTTTAGCAATAAATTTGTTGCACGATTTAACAAAATAAATGAAGATGAACTATAAAATGATTACGTACTATCCAGTTCATCGAATCCTATGTTTGATACTAACTCGTAGCATGTAATAGTGTTGGCGTAAAGCCATGAATCAAAGACTCGACCTGCCCGAGTTACCTTAAACATAAACAACCTCATTCGTTTACCCATTCAAGGCTTTGAGCTACTAGTAATAACTTTAATAAGAAATCTTACCAACGATAATCGTTTCTAAGAATAATGCATATCGAGCTAGCTACTAGGGACGAGTTATCATGTGTAAGGATTTTAAAGCATGAGTAAACACTAAGTAACGAAAAAGAAGGCGTCAGCAAAAAAGAGAAAAGAGAAAGATCACGTTGATCATCAATTCGGGATTGAAGTAGGGAGAGCAATCAAACATCAAACATTTCATTTCTATTTCTTATTATCGTAGTGTTCGTCATCAAGATATATGGATCACCCTTTAATCACTCGATCATAGAGTTGTGACAACTCTAGAAAGCGCAACAAGAAATTAAAGTGGTCCTTGCTATACTTAGGCTGGATGGCAAGGAGAGTATATTTTCACCTTACACATCAGCGCCACATCAGCTTTCTCTCTCCTCTCACTTCCCCTCACACTCACTCACCTATTTGTTGTCAAGGTCACCTTTACCCTCACCTTTCACTAAAATACCTACTTAATACAAATATACCCCACTAAATAACCCACACACACTCACAAATAAAATATAAAACAATATTATGGTACAAGCGGGCCCGATTTTTTTGTATTGCTGCATGGTGAAGCCACCACCATAAGTTGTATTGGTTTTTGTTCCTCGCGCGTGAATTGAGGTAGAAAGCAAGGGATATAGCGCGTGAACTTGGGGAAATGGTGATCCCTTCACCACCTTGCCATCCAGTCTTATATCATTGCAAGTAAAGTGTACCTACATCGAATTCAAATGGACCAAATTAAGACGAAGAAACAAGATAGTGGTCCTTGCTATACATATTGGAGTTGACGACATGAATGAAAAAGGTTTAGTTACATTCATTCGAATGATGTATGCAACTCTTATTTTAGAAAGATCGCGTTGCGTTTTCGTCTAAGGGTTAGAAACAAGGTATACTTAATTAAGGAACTACAAAATGTTTTCCTGTTACCACATTCAGTAAAAAAAAAGATTGAGCTTGAGTTCACCTCGAGCCCGTTTGATTCTTTTCAAAGCTCGTTTATACAAACTTTATTTTTCTTCCTTTTCTCGCATAAGTACATAAATAATAATACGTCTACGAAGTATATTTACATATGTAAATACTCTATGTTCTATCTTTAAGCTCGTCTAAATCAAGTTCTACATATGAAGCTCGAGCTCGTTTATTAAACAAGGCTCATTATCGTTTAAGCATGGCTTGTTTCACACATTTACCGAGTTAATCTCGAGCAGCTCACGAACTTAGCTTGTTTAGGACAATATTATTTTGTTTCCACATTTTTTTGAGAGGAGAAGTCAATTCAATAATTTTCATATCAATTAAGAAACAATTAAGAAACTGTTTTCTCTTGCAATAAATATTTAAGATCAAACCATAATTGTTTAATATGATAATATCTATGTGGCATGCACTAGTTAACTAAAAGGATAATGCAAGTAGGGACTCCATATGTTTTATCATAAAACTTTGAATATATTACAAAGGCAATAATCATTTCTAGTAGGGGTCACCAAATAATTTGTTGTTACGATTACAACTTTATAACGAATTCAACTAACTAGCAAGCTAGTGCTTGCTGTTGATTTTTTTTTTCATAATAAAATATTCCATGCAACTTTATAAGTCTAGATTAAGTATAATTAAGTCACATGCACATACGTATTCTTAAGAACTACTAGACATTATTTGTGATATTCGAATCAAGCTCATTATTCACTTCATATTTGCGAGATACTTAAAATGATTAAGTGTATGTTTGGGTATATATGAAATTTCAAACTAAAAAGAGGAGAGATGTGAAATTTCCAACTAAAAAGATGAGAGATATGAAATTGACCCTAGTTAAAAACTTAAAATTGTCGTTTTAATTTTATTATTATTATTATTATTATTATTATTATTATTATTATTATTATTATTATTATTATTATTATTATTCGAACTCATTATTCATTTCATATATTATCGTTGGAAAAACTACTGTTTTCTTTCGTTTTCGTCCATTTTTCAAACGTTTTTGTACTTTTCATACATGTTTTTACACTTTCATACGTTTTCTTCCGTTTTCATACATTTTCGTTCGTTTTCTTACGTTTTTGTCCATTTTTTCATTCGTTTTCGTCCATTTTTAAATGTTTTTGGCAATTTTCATACGTTTTCATATGTTTCTAAATATCACAAGTGATATTCTGTGATATTCTAAATATCACAAGTTATATTCTGAATATCACAAGTGATACTCAAAGATATTCAGAATATCACAAGTGATACTCAGAATATCACAAGTGATACTCATAATATCACAAGTGATACTCATAATATCACAAGTGATTTTCTGTGATATGCAGAATATCACAAGTGATACTATGAGTACCACAAATGATATTCTGGATATCATAAGTAATATTCTGTGATATTCAAAGTATCACAAGTGATATTCTGAATATCATAAGTGATTTTCTGAATTTGACAAGTGATATTCAACAAATGTTTGTAACATGAAAATCACAAGTAATATTTAGAAAATCACAAATGATAGATATTCAGAAAATCACAATTGATATTTAGAATATCACCTTTGATATTCAGAAAAACACAAGTTATATTCTGAATATCAATTGTGATATTCAGAAACATTTTCGTCCGTTTTCATCTGTAATCTTTCATTTTCGTCCATTTTTCATACGTTTTTGCCCGTTTTCGTACGTGTTTTTACTCTTTCATACGTTTTTGTCTGTTTTCATACGCATTCGTCTGTTTTCTAATATTTTCGTCCATTTTTTTACGTTTCTGAATATCACAAGTGATTACCAAATATCACAAGTGATATCTAGAATATCACTTGTGATTTTCTGAATATCACTTGTGATATTCTGAATAGCACTTGTGATTTTCATATGTTTTCGTCTGTTTTCGTACTTCGTCCATTTTCTTACGTATTAGTCAATTTTTTTTACGTTTTCGTCCGTTTTTATACGTTTGTGAATATCACAATTGATATTCAGAATATCACAATTGATATTTAGAATATCACTTGTGTTTTTAATATCAATGGTAACATTCTAAATATCACTTGTGATTTTCATGTTAAAAAATATTTGTTGAAAATCACTTGTCAAATTCAAAAAATCGCTTATGATATTCAGAATATCGCTTGTAATACTTTGAATATCACAGAATATTAATTATAATATCCAGAATATCATTTGTGGTACTCATAGTATCACTTGTGATATTCTGTATATCACAGAAAATCACTTGTTTTAATTATAATATCCAGAATATCATTTGTAGTACTCATAGTATCACTTGTGATATTCTGCATATCACAGAAAATCACTTGTGATATTCTGAGTATCACTTGTGATATTCTGAGTATCACTTGTGATACTCATAGTATCACTTGTGATACTCAGAGTATCACTTGTGATACTCTGAATATCACTTGTGATACTCTGAATATAACTTGTGATATTTAGAATATCACAGAATATCACTTGTAATATTCAAAATATAATTTGTGATATTCAGAATATCACTTGTGATATTCAAAAACATATGAAAACGTCTGAAAATTGCTAAAAACATTTTAAAACGGAAAAAAAAA
>LBNU01038088.1:292668-307301 GCA_014162995.1 Artemisia annua | reverse complement strand
AAAAAAAAAAAAAAAAAAAAAGGGGGGGAAAAAAAAAAAAAAAAAAAAAAAAAAAAAAAAACAAAAAAAAAAAAAAGGAAAAAAAAGGAAAAAAAAAAGAAAAGAAAAAAATGAATAATAAAATAGACAAACAAAAAGGGAGGAAATACATGGACTTATGTTTCCCCATTTAATCTTAGGTTAATCCCCACCATTAGATCAAACTAGATGGATGGTGGGGATTTGTCCTTTGGTATGCACCAAAATAAGAGTATGCATTTGAATTTTCCTCTCTAAGAGTAATGCATATCGAGCTACTAGGACGAGTTATCATGTGTAAGGATTTTAAAGCACGAGTAAACACTAAGTCACGAAAAAGAAGGTGTTAGAAAAAAGAGAAAAGACAAAGATCACGTTAATCATCAATTCAGGATTGAAGTGGGGAGAGCCATCAAACATCAAACATTTCATTTCTATTTCTTGTTATCGTAGTGTTCGTCATCAAGATATATGGATCACCCTTTAATCACTCGATCATAGAGTTGTGACAACTCTCGAAAGCGCAACAAGAAAGTGGTCCTTGCTATACTTATATCATTGCAAGTAAAAGTGTACCTACATCGAATTCAAATGGACCAAATTAAGACGAAGAAACAAGATAGTGGTCCTTGCTATACATATTGGAGTTGACGACATGAATGAAAAAGGTTTATTAGTTACATTCATTCGAATGATGTATGCAACTCTTATTTTAGAAAGATCGCGTTGCGTTTTCGTCTAAGGGTTAGAAACAAGGTATACTTAAGGAACTACAAAATGTTTTCCTGTTACCACATTCAGTAAAAAAAAGATTGAGCTTGAGTTCACCTCGAGCCCGTTTGCTTCTTTTCAAAGCTCGTTTATACAAACTTTATTTTTCTTCCTTTTCTCGCATAAGTACATAAATAATAATACGTCTACGAAGTATATTTACATATGTAAATACTCTATGTTCTATCTTTAAGCTCGTCTAAATCAAGTTCTACATATGAAGCTCGAGCTCGTTTATTAAAGAAGGCTCATTATCGTTTAAGCATGGCTTGTTTCACACATTTACCGAGTTAATCTCGAGCAGCTCACGAACTTAGCTTGTTTAGGACAATATTATTTTGTTTCCACATTTTTTTGAGAGGCGAAATCAATTCAATAATTTTCATATCAATTAAGAAACCGTTTTCTCTTGCAATAAATATTTAAGATCAAACCATAATTGTTTAATATGATAAATTACATAAAAATATAGGTGTCAAATTTATGAAAATAAAAACTTAAAAAAAGAGGGGGTAATTAATTAAACATTGGTGGTTGAATTTTAAGTATATTATATGGAGTTAAGTGTAAAATTATAAATCTTCATGTTTTTTATAACTTTAGATAATAAACAAATAACCCCTTACACTTTATACCCCCTACACTTTATAATATGAACTTTGTTTACAATTACATGAGTATTATTATTGGTTTGAGACTTCCACCCATTAAACTTACAAAATTTTATAAATGTACGAATTAGTTTTAATATACGTTAAATACTTTTAAAATAAATATCTTACAAAATTTTATAAATGTACGAATTAGTTTTAATATACGTTAAATACTTTTAAAATAAATATTAGTTTTAAACTTTAATCTATTAAAATATCTTTTTACTATGTACGTTAAATATAAATAAAAACTCATGTTATCCTATTTAAAATTTTAATCTATAAGTACACGGGTTTGAATATTAAATACAGTTAAATTTTTATTAACGGTAATATAAATATCAAATAAGTACGAGTTACTGTGATATGAAAATAAATATACGCGATTGTACTCATAACGACCCATGTAATTATTATTTAAAGTTTATATAGGGATATCCGGAAAAATATTTTTAAAAAACTTTACGAAGTATATTTTAACTTCATCAACGCTCATTATTTGCTACGAAACTCACACATTTTGTACAACATGATATCAATAGTTGTAGTTAAACAACAACATCAACCTCAACATTAACATCTATGTCAGCTAAACAAAGTTAAAATTTTCATCTAGGGGTGAGCAAAACCGCCCGAGTCCCGACATAAACCGATAGTCCNTGCTACGAAACTCACACATTTTGTACAACATGATATCAATAGTTGTAGTTAAACAACAACATCAACCTCAACATTAACATCTATGTCAGCTAAACAAAGTTAAAATTTTCATCTAGGGGTGAGCAAAACCGCCCGAGTCCCAACATAAACCGATAGTCCCGAAACCGAATAATAGCTTCTCGGGTCGGGAGTTCGGATGAATTTTTAGCATTTTCGGGATTCGGGACGGGTCGGGACAGGCCAAAAACCGACAAAATACAAGCAAAAACGGACTACTTTCGGGACGGGCAAAAAAACCGACTACTTTCAGGTTGGTATTCGGTTTACAATTTAGGTGACTTTCGGGATCAAGATTAGTCGGGTCAGGTTGGGATCCGGCCCGATGCTCAGCCCTACTTTCATCCAATAAAATTTTTACAAAATATTAATTGATATTAATACATAATGAAAAACTCATGCATACTTATTAGTTGTATTTATATCATAATTGTCATGGGTAAATTTTTATATGTCTATATAGTAAACAAAAATTTTAGAATAAATTTGATTTATGTGTAAACCCATGTGATTAAAGAACCTTTGACCCAATAACATTATAAGAAGACACGCTCAAGAATCCAATACAAGGTTGATGCCACGGTAATATTCACAATTTCTGCTAACTATTTTTCTTACTTTCGCACATATTGATACTTTAACTTTTTAAAATATACATATGATTTTCTGTTTTAAACGATAATACTATATAATTAAATTTTTTTAGAAAAACCCCGTGCGTGCACGGGTATTATAACTAGTATCTAAATAATAGTTATTTGTCCTGATGTGAGACATTTTGGTTGAAAGACTCAAGGTTTTTTCTTTTTTTTTTCTTTTTTTTCTAATTTAATATATTTTTTATTATTTATTTATTTATTTATTTTTTAGGGGGGAGGGGGGCATTTGTAATTGACAAATTATAATATAAAANACATATTGATACTTTAACTTTTTAAAATATACATATGATTTTCTGTTTTAAACGATAATACTATATAATTAAATTTTTTTAGAAAAACCCCGTGCGTGCACGGGTATTATAACTAGTATCTAAATAATAGTTATTTGTCCTGATGTGAGACATTTTGGTTGAAAGACTCAAGGTTTTTTCTTTTTTTTTTCTTTTTTTTCTAATTTAATATATTTTTTATTATTTATTTATTTATTTATTTTTTAGGGGGGAGGGGGGCATTTGTAATTGACAAATTATAATATAAAATTATTAAGAGGATCTCACTAATTTCAGGATGAATGTGTTTTGATCAAGGTTTTTAAGATCGGGTTGCAACGTAAGATCGAATCGTGTTTTTTAAGATACCATTATAATGTTATTTTCTTAATAAATGTTAGTATAAAATTATGTAAATCTACACATTATTATATATCAAACACAAAATTTTATGAATGTTTCATGAATTTGATTGCCTAAATTACGATTATGGGATAATCTTTAAAATGATTAACCTTTTGTTCTTTAAATTCTATAAAACTTATTCCATAAATTTATAGTGTTTTAGCAATGGTTCTAGCAAAATAAAATCATGTCAGATGATTTTAGGATCTCATGGTTAATATTAGGAACCTATTAAGATCCTACGTTACAAAAATTCTACGTTGGACTAGGATCACTTTTGCTTCTAAGTATTATGAAATCGTAAGATCACAAAATCAGGATTGAATCTTAAAACCCAACCAATAGAATAGGAAAATGATTATGAAGCCTAATTTTGTGCCTAAAGGTATGCCTAAACATGTGTATGATAATGATAGTTTGTGAAAAAGTGGGTCCCATTACTGCATGATTATGCCACATGGGCTTAGGCGTATATTGAGACATATAATTTCGATCTCTCGATCAATACTATATAGAATATTCGTTGATTCTTTCATTGTTCTTTGTTTATATTCGGTGTGGTGTTATTCTTCTTGTGTCAGAACTCGGAACAATTGAACCGAATATCCCTACGTGCTTACATCTTTTACCTCAATGAACAAAAAGTTGGTTGTGCTTTATAGCAGTAGAACACTTTCACAAAGATATATTTGATTAATATACATTTTAATAAGTTATAGTAATACACTTCCATTAATAAGAACAATAATGCATAAGACATATCGTAAACAACAATAATGGCATGACTTAGTTATATACACTTGCATTGCTCTTAATTGATAAAATATACGAATTTTCTTATATCAATTATTGTTTTCATATTCATTAAATGTAACAATTTTCATTGTTAAAGTTATTTAAAGTTCATGTCGGTCAATTTTCATTCCAAATTTTCTTAATTTGTAATACTTTTAACAAGTGCTGGAAAAAGTTTTACAAGACCTATTAATCTAGACTCTAATCGGTCACCAATTTTTTTAATTTGTGTAAATCGGTCAACTATGGTTAAACTTTTAGGAAACCTACACATTTTTGCCGGAAATATCCAAAACGCATCGTAAACTTGTATTAATCACTTGTCGTCGCAGTTTATATCTATTAAAAAACTACTTTTTAAGGAAAATCTCGTCGGAAATACCAAAACTCTCTAAAATTATCTAAAATTGCCAAAAATGTCAATCAAATTAATTGCCCGTTAATTTCGTCTAAATAGATTAAAAGCTTAAAAAATTCGATCAATCGGCTATCGATTTTCGATTTTTGCAACTTTTTTTTTATTTAATTGTTTAGAAAAGCATGGTTATAACCATTTTAAAAAATTTTAGCTAAATTTTAACTCAGGGCCCGTTTTCAGTACGATACAACCATAAATGACCTACTTTACGGTTTATATATCATTAACTAAGTCAAAGTTGTACGTCGCGTAACACAAAAACATTAATTTTAGCTAGCTAGCAATTTTATCTTTACTATTTAATTAACATCCATAGTTTTTACTAGAGGTTTTTTACTATATATCAACAATATTAACACATGTTATTCTAGGAAAAGAATTAAAAAAAACTTTACATATTTCTTTATGTAAGTAATAAGAAATGATTGAAAGTTGAAACAAACATTTAAAACTTACTCTAACTAAGCATTTTGCTTTCATTTAAAGTAAGAAAGCTAGTCTTCTATCATATCTATCAATAACAAAGTTGTTCACATAGACAGACACCTAATTAACTTACCAACAAAAAACGACATAGCAACAATCAAATAAACACATTTATTTCATATTCAAGAAATTATTGTCACTTGTATATAAGCTTGCGTTGGCTAGTCATATATTTCATATTCACTTGATTTACTCACTACATCTCATCAGTACTATAACAACTAAACATCGATGGCGAGTTTGAGCTTAAATGGGAGCTGGCTTCGAGTTTTGATCGTGGTTGGGTTCGTGTTGTTACCACTATTGGTCGATGCTAAAGTTCGACGATACAACTTTAATGTTAGTACTTTCTAAATTTTTGAGTAATCTTTATTCTTTAGTAGTTCTTGCAATCATAAGATTTGTTATATATAGAAAGGATGATATTTGCCATGCATGCATAAATGGATATAGTACAATTTTACAAGCTATTTTAGGAAAACATCTACCTTTTGCTCAAGTTTGTTTTTTTGCACACCTTGTATTTTTGTCAAGTTTACTTTACAAGTATGTAAAAATACAAACCGTTTAGTAACATAACTTTAACTGTAATTATAAAGGGTAAAATGACGTTAAATTTAAACGCTTCTTTAATTAGTATTAAGATTAGAATCGTTTAAAAAAAAATCAGAAGCTTCAGAAAATCATAAAACTTCAGAAAGCATTCATGTTCTTACTTGGTTTTAAATGAACATTTGACTATAAGCTACATTTGTTACTTATGATGCAGGTGGTACAGAAACAAGCAAATCGATTGTGCTCATCGAAGCCCATTGTAACAGTTAACGGTCACTCTCCAGGACCAACACTTTACGCTAGAGAAGGTGACACTGTGCTCGTAAATGTTGCCAACCGTGTCAAATACAACGTCTCCATCCATTGGTACGTTTCAGCATTATTTTCTACATTTTTTGTACCATTTTCATTAGCTATAAACATTTGTATGTTTCTATAGGCATGNATTAGTACTATAACAACCTACTACTCATCGATGGCGAGTTTGAGCTTAAATGGGAGTTGGCTTCGAGTTTTGATCGTGGTTGGGTTCGTGTTGTTACCACTATTGGTCGATGCTAGAGTTCGACGATACAACTTCAATGTTAGTGCTTTCTCTCGAGTAATCTTTAGTACTTCTTGCATTCATAAGATTTGTTATATTTAGAAAGGATAATATTTGGCCATGCATGCAAAAGTGGATATTACAAGTTATTTTAGGAAAACATGTACCTTTTTCTCTAAGATTTTTTTTGCAAACCTTCTATTTTTGTTAAGTATACAGTTATATGAGTTTAAAGATGTTTTTATTTATAAGTATGTAAAAATACAAACTATTTAGTAACATAACTCTGCCTGTAATTATAAAGTGTAAAATGAATTTAACTTTAAACGCTTCTTTAATTAACATTAAGATTAGAATTGTTTAAACAAAAACCAGAAGCTAAACGCATGTTGCTAGATAAGCGTTGTATTTTTAAACGCTCTAAAAAGCTCATCGCCAAAAACAGCCAAAAAAATAGAACTTTAATAGCTTTTTCAAATAAAAGCATGTTACCCATTTAAGCTAATGTAAGAAGATAACTTCAGAAAGCATTCGTGTTCTTACTTGGTTTTAAATGAATTAACTATAAGCTACATTTTGTTTCTTATGATGCAGGTGGTAACGAAACAAGCAAATCGGTTGTGCTCATCGAAGCCCATTGTAACGGTTAACGGTCACTCCCCAGGACCGACGCTTTACGCTAGAGAAGGTGACACTGTGCTCGTAAATGTTGCCAACCGTGTCAAATACAACGTCTCCATCCATTGGTACGTTTCAATATTATTTCCTACATTTTTGTACCACCTTCATTAACTATAAACGTTTGTATGTTTCTATAGGCATGGAATACGACAACTACGAACAGGATGGTCAGACGGGCCAGCATACATAACACAATGCCCGATCCAGCCCGGACAAAACTATGTCTATAACTTCACGATTACTGGCCAACGCGGCACACTTTTATGGCATGCACATATTCTATGGCTTAGAGCAACTGTTCATGGTGCTATCGTCATTTTGCCTAAACAAGGAGTTCCATATCCTTTCCCAAAACCGAATGTTGAGCAAGTTGTCGTCTTAGGTGAGTCCTTAAGTCCAAACAGGCGTCGTTGGTACAAAATCTATGGACAAACGTTATTTTCTGGATTAAATTGTATTATTGTTGTTAGTACTTAATTATGGTTATGTTTATGTAGGTGAATGGTGGAAATCAGACACAGAAAATGTGATTAATGAAGCTTTGAAATCGGGTGTGGCCCCGAATGTATCAGATGCACATACCATAAATGGTCTTCCAGGACCCGTCTCTTCTTGCCAAACGCAAGGTATGTCTAAATGCATATTATTTAGTATATTTTTCGGTCGATTTTAACTCAAAATATTTTCTTATGATGCTAATAATACAATGCAGGAGGCTTTCGATTAAGTGTAGAAAATGGAAAATCGTACATGCTACGTATAATCAACGCTGCGCTTAATGAAGAACTCTTCTTCAAAATCGCGGGCCATCAACTCACAGTCGTAGAGGTTGATGCCGTCTATGTAAAACCCTTTAAAACCGACACAATTGTCATTGCACCGGGCCAAACTACTAATGTCATCATAAGTGCCACAAAGTCATCCGGTCAATTTATGATGGTAGCCTCACCTTTCATGGACTCACCAATCGCGGTTGATAACAAAACCGCGATTGCCACAGTTCATTACACGGGAACCCTTGGTGCCAGCACGACAACCTTAACCATCCCACCTCCTCAAAATTCAACTGTTACCGCAAACAAATTTATTGATTCCCTCCGGAGTTTGAACTCAAAGAACTTTCCCGCGAATGTACCTTTGAAAATTGATCATTCTTTGTATTTTACAGTTGGGCTTGGGATTAACCCATGCCCGACTTGTAAAGCTGGGAATGGGAGTCGGGTTGTGGCGGGTATTAACAATGTTACATTTGTTATGCCTACTTACGGGCTCTTGCAAGCCCATTACTTTAATAAAAAGGGAGTCTTTACCACGGATTTTCCGGGCAACCCGCCTCATGTCTTTAATTTTACCGGTTCTGGGCCTAAAAACCTTGCAACGAGCACCGGGACTAAGGTTTACAGGCTAAAGTATAACTCCACAGTTCAACTAGTGTTACAAGATACTGGTATTATTTCTCCGGAAAACCATCCGGTTCATTTGCATGGGTTTAACTTTTTCGCGGTGGGTAAGGGTTTGGGTAACTATAACCCGAAAAAGGATCAAAAGAACTTTAACTTGGTTGACCCGGTCGAAAGGAACACAATTGGTGTACCTTCTGGTGGATGGGTAGCTATAAGATTCAGAGCTGATAATCCAGGTTTACTTTTTACAAACTTATGAATGATACACTAATGTTTTATCACTTATACGAAAAATGACGATTTTCCTTTCATCCTAGGTGTTTGGTTTATGCATTGTCATTTGGAAGTTCATACGACTTGGGGGCTAAAAATGGCGTTTTTGGTCGATAACGGGAATGGGCCAAATGAGTCGCTAGTGCCACCTCCGAAAGATCTTCCGAAATGTTGAAGAAGATAGGATGGAAGTAATAAGATTTGGGTATGATTTAGATGATTGATTTGTTTCTTGAGCAAATGAAAGGATTTGTTCAAGCAAGTTTGAAATAAAGCTTCAAAAGTATTTTTGTTACAGTATTTGATGTATTAAGCAGAATTATGTGTAATGAATATTGAATAGTTAATTGTTCATTCTTATATATAGTGTAAAGAAATTTGTTTGATTATAAATTTTACATTAGGGGTGCTCACAAATCGGGTAATACTCATAGGAACTGAAAACCGAAACTGAATCAAACAGAAAAAAACCGACCTGAATTTATTAAAACTGAACCAAACCGAATTAAATATTCGGTTTTCAGTTTGGATATGGTTTTGGCAAAATGTAGACGAACCGAACCGAAAAACGAATTCACATAAATATATATATTTTTATACATACAAAAACCATTTCCTAATATAAATATAACATTTTTAAGCTTGAAAATTACGGAGTATCTTTTTTGCTAAAAAGAACTATATAATTAAATGAAAAAGAAAATATAAATTATGTAATTCGAGTTATTTGGGTCAACCCAAAAACCGAACCGAATTCAAATTCGGTTTTACCCAGAAATTTCTTTTACCCTGCCATTAACTTAAGTATACAGAAGTAATCCATAATATTTATGATATTAATTACTCATTTACCTACTAATAACAAATAGTTACATAAGATCATCTATGAAATTCTTATAATTAGTATCATTGTTCAATAATCAATGCAATCAATAACAGTTAACAAGATTACGAATCACAAATCACCTGCCATTAACGTACGCTGATTCGGGAAAAACATCTTTGACATCCATTGCACCGGTTTTAATAATTGAGCTCTCTTTTTCCTCCAAAACCATATTGCAGCATTATACTGTTGGTTACGGATAAGTTTAGTAGCTGCTCGCCAACCAAACTTCTCCATCTCAGCTCGGGCAGCCTGCCCGATGTTTTCACGTAATGTTGCATCGTGTAAAAGTGGGACGATCTTGTTTAAGCAGTCATNATTTGATGTATTAAGCAGAATTATGTGTAATGAATAGTTAATTCTTCATTCTTATATATAGTGTAAAGAAATTTGTTTCATTATAAATTTTACAATAGGGGTGTTCACAAATCGGGTAAATACTCATAGGAACCTAAAACCAAAACTGAATCAAATAGAAAAAACCGACCTGAAATTGTAACCGAACCGAATTTATTAAAACCGAACCAAATCAAATTAAATATTCGTTTTTCGGTGATATGGTTTTGGCAAAATGTAGACGAACCGAACCAAACAGAAAAACGAATTCACATAAATATTTATATTTTTATACATACAAAAACTATTAAAAACCATTTCTTGATATGAATATAACATTTTTAAGCTTGAAAATTATCTTTTTCGCTAAAAAAAACTATATAATTAAATGAAAAAGAAAATATAAATTATGTAATTTGAGTTATTCGGGTCAACCCGAAAACCGAACCCGAATTCAAATTCGGTTTTACCCATAAATTTTTTTTACCCTGTACGTAGAAGTAATCCATAATATTTATGAGATTAATTACTCATTTACCTACTAATAACAAATAGTTACATAAGACCATCTATGAAATTCTTATAATTAGTATCATTGTTTCAATAATCAATGCAATCAATAACAGTTAACGAGATTACGAATCACAAATCACCTGCCATTAACGTACGCTGAGTCGGGAAAAACATCTTTGACATCCATTGCACCGGTTTTAATAATTGAGCTCTCTTTTTCCTCCAAAACCATATTGCAGCATTATACTGTTGGTTACGGATAAGTTTAGTAGCTGCTCGCCAACCAAACTTCTCCATCTCAGCTCGGGCAGCCTGCCCGATGTTTTCACGTAATTCTGCGTCGTGTAAAAGTGGGATGATCTTGTTTAAGCAGTCGTCGAGGTCACCAGGGGTGTAGAGGTATCCAGTTTTGCCTTCTTGTTCTTCAGGGATGATATCGGGTATGCCACCAGCTCTAGCAGCAATCACGGGAAGCCCTGATGACATGGCTTCTAAGACTACAAACCCGAGTGTTTCGGATTCTGATGGTGTTATGAAAACGTCACCACTGGCGTATGCTTGAGATAACTCTTCGCCTTGTAACATTCCTGTGAATACCACCGGCATTCCTTCAAACAACTTTTCCAAATCTTCCCTGCAAGAAAAAAAAAAAGTTCAAATCTTTTCAATGAAAATCGAATAAAATGTTCTGGTGATAAAATGAATCCTAGAATTGGACAACTGGCAACTACTTACCGGTGTGGACCATCACCAACGAAAGCTATCCTTGCTTCCGGTATTTTTTCCATAACACTGATATTAACAGATCCAAAAATGGCAATGATCACTTTATGTAACAGTTAACTTATCATGCTATTTGAGCAGAAGTCTCGCAATATTACATATGACATGATATTCGTAAATATAATGTAAGATACCTTCTAAGGAAATCTAAGCTCTTCTCGACACCAAGTCGCCCAACATGTACTATCAACGGCCGATCAGGTTCACCATTCCTGTTAATCAAACAAAACATGTATCAGTTGAATGACTTATATTCTGCTGTTTTACTTTTAAGAAGTTATACGGTTTCGGTAATGATGTTGAAAGTTTAGTTATCAAATACAGATGGAGTGAAAGTGTCGAAATAAGAATCATACGTTAGTCTAACTCTCATTTCATGTGACCGGAATTTGGGATGGAAGCTTTCTGAATCAACTCCCTTATTCCATAAACGGATTTTGTTAGCTGAAAAGGAAAAAAGCATCCATATAATTCATGCATATAACCAACAAGAACTTGTAAAACCAATATTTTATGTGCAGTCGGGTTTAGGATGTCTAGGTTAACGGTTAACCAAGAATTTACCTGCAGTAACTCTGGCTTGTCGAAGTTCCTTGGCAATACCAGCCGATGGCACCAACGTCAGGTCAGCTGCCCTGTGAAGAAACTCTTGATACAAAAAGAAATCACTGTCATTACTTAAGGCCCAACTTGAATACTTGGGAACTAGAGGTGGCTAAACAGGTCGGTTAGGTAATGGGTCAAAACGGGCAATTTTGGCTCGGATTGGCCCAAGAAGCTTGTTTCTCCAAAAACTATAGTTTTGGGTGACATTCAACGTGTTTGAGATAAAACACGATCCAAAATTGACCCATTCATAAGGAAATGGTTTAAGCTTGCCAACTTTAGTCGAAACATAAAGGACATTAGTTAGAATTAAGAGTCAAGACATACTTATGACTAACCACATAGGCTTCACGAGCCAGCTAAACGTGTATCTTGGTATGTAACTGCATCAAGAATAAAAATTACGCTCAACCCAAATGACTCAACCTGTGTTAAAAGCAATATATAACCAACATCCTAAAGAGACTGCATTATGGGTTGCTTACACGGGGACATGCGTATGATAGGACATCACAATAGGAACACACAACATCTTGGCAATAGCGAGTGCACCGAAAACCTAACAATTCACAGCAAAAATGTTAGGCAACTTGAAGGGCTAGAGGCTAAGAACCTACAGGCTTTAAAAATTAAAAGATAAAGAGTGTAAATGTACCATAATACCCGGAGATGATGCATGGATGATGTCTGGCTTAAACTGTTTTACCTCATTGATAATTCGAGGGCTCAAAGCAAGGGAAAGTGGCACATTTTGGTACCATGGGCAAGGGAAGCTGCACGAGAAAGAAACAAGAGATTATTAGTATAATTAGAGATCGAAAAAGTTTCAGTTTTTATTTTACATTAGCTTAATGATAAACTTTCAATATTGAAGGGTATTTTTGACATTTGCTTAATCGTCATCTTTTTTAAACTGAAAAACGTAGAATAGTAAAAGAAACCAACCTTCGCGAGCCAATTATTTTTGCTCCATGGAACTCTTGAGGCACCCCTTCGTGTGTCGTTACAACCATCACCTGCAGAAGCGAATTATGAGTTTAGTACTTTGTTCAAAGCACGTATACACTTGCTCAAGAAGAAAGCATAATCTACAACTTACCTCATCTCCCATTTCCCGTAGATATTTAATGAAGTTCTGGAACCGATTCTTGTATCCGGATACATACCTGCAATTCAAAAATGTTAGATTGCAGATACTGAACACTACAAATGTGGTTAAAAGATCAGGATAGACCAAATAGTAAAACCGATTTTCCTAAAAACAAAACATAAACATATTATTGTTTTTTACATTCTTTCGTAAGAAAAACGTTACCTAAAAACAAAACATAAACACACAAAAGTTTAAGGAGTAAGTACAAAAAGACAGCTCTTAAAGGTCAACATTATGCTTACACGGTTACACTTCCAAAGTTTTGGTTGCACAAAAGACGCATAAACCACCGTTGAAAAACGACGTTTTCTATCGTTAGCTATTATCGTCTTACTTCTAAGTAATCAAAGAATCATTTAATCAACATATTATTGAGCTTTGTGACTTTCCGCCGTACAAAGATGCATTCATTCATACTGACAACGACTTTTTGCTTTTTGGGTGACCATGGTTTCCGACCTTTTGGCCGACTAATCCACGGGGTTATGACTTCATGAGCTTATTTAATTCGGCTTTTATTTCATAAGCTCGTTTATTTCTGGCTTACTTTTCAACCTATGAGTTTATCTTTCATCTTCAAGTCATAATAAGTTCATGAGTAAAAAAAATAAGCCGGAAAAATAGGCTTATGAAAAATAAACCAAGCCAAATAAGCTCATAAGCTCATAAATAAGCTTAAACAAACATTCTCTTATAAGCATCAACAACACGCATTTAACCAATTCCGAATAAAGAGTATACCAATTTAAGTACCAACACTCAAAACTATATTAATACCAAATTCAACAATCAACAAGAAACACAAAACCCAAATCAAATTCACAAAAATCAAAATCTTATATAAAGACACTAATGTAACTACCATTTTTTCGGAAACCGTTCAACAAATAGAGCATTTCTTCTAGGCTCAAAGGGGTGTTTGTTTAAGCTTATTTTAGGCTTATTAGCTTATTTCGTCCAGCCTTATATTTCATAAGCCCATAGTTTCTTATGAGCTTATTATGTCATAAAATGAAAAAATAAGCTCATAAACTAGAAAATAAGCCAAAAAAAGTTAGCTTACGGAATAGAAGCCGAGTCAAATAAGCTCATAAACTCATTATAAGCTTAAACAAACACCCCCTATGCATCAAGAACACATATTTAGATATTTCCTGTAACGGGTATACTAATTCACCTTCCAACAATCAAATTAACCACAAAATCCTAAATTATCACCAAATTAAACAATTCAAGAAACACATAAAAATCCAAACTTTTTATGACATGATAAACTTAAATAAGCCGAAAAATTTCAAAATAAGCCGCAAAAAGCAACCTTATGAAACATAAGCCGAAAACCAAATAAGGCATAAGCCCGCTAGGGGGGGTGTTTGGATTAGCTTACTTATCCGTCTTATGAGCTTATTTGATTTTGGAAAAGCCTATAAGCTCATTCTTTGGAGCTTATCACTTTATCAACATCACCATATTGGCTTAAGCCAATATGCTCACCTAGATATAAGCTCTAAGAAACGAGCTTATCGGCTTTTTCCAAATTCAAATAAGCCCATAAGCTGGATAAATAAGGTAATCCAAATACCCCCTATATAAGCCCAAAAAAACACCCCCTAATTTAACTACCAACAACCAAATTATAGTAAATTAACCCAAATCAAACATATAAAAAATCCAAACTTTATACATACATATATATATATATATAT
>LBNU01038088.1:278808-292501 GCA_014162995.1 Artemisia annua | reverse complement strand
ATATATATATATATATATATATATATATATATATATATATATATATATATATATATATATATATATATATATATATATATATATATATATATATAAAACCTATATATATATATATATATATAAAACACTCACGCAAAAGGAGAAGGTTCCACAAAAAGAGCAATCCTTCTAGGCTTAGTACTAACTTCAGATTCAACTTGCAAAGGGGGCCCACTTTCTTCATAACCACCACCATCCTTTTTAGTACAAGAAACAATAATGGGTGTCCTTAAAAAATTTGGTTTTTTATGAAGAAATTTAAGATTTGAAGACATGGGTTTTGTTTTAAATGAAGAAATAATAATGGGTTTAGTGGTTCTTGAAGTGTTATTAACAAAATATGGGTTTAAGTTTAATGAAAGTGTTGTTGTTGTGTTTGACATGATGATGATAGATGTTTGGTTTTGTGTGTTTAAGGAAAATAAATGTTTGGTGTTCTTTTTTAAAAATAAAATATATATATAAGGATTTTGTTTTTGTTTTTTATTTAGTTTTTGTGGTGAAAAGGTTTGGAATAAGATGATGGTTTATAAAGAGCATATGCTTGTTGTGATTGAATTTTGGATGATGTCAAGATGGAGCCATCAAGCCATGTGTGTTTTATCTTGTGTGGGGCTTGAATGAGTCCAACTTGGCTGGGTCAGATGAGGTCAACTCGAATTTTATCATATCGGGAAAAAAAATCTATAAAGTTGATTAATTAATGCTGAGCAAATTCAACTAGAAAATTAACCCGAACCCGGATCGAACTGAACTGACCTTTTTCGGTTCGGTTTTAATTTTGTATATTTATTTCAATTTTTGTCGGTTTCGATTTAATTCGGTTTTTGTCATTTTTTCAGTTCGAAAACCGAAAACCAACCCGAACCGAGTTATTTGTTTCAGTTTCGGTTTTGATATCTATTCCTCGGTTTGAGTTTTTTCATTTTTTGGGTAGAGTCGGTATTTGTTGGGTTGGGTTTGACTCGATGCTCACGCCTAGCGTCAATTGCTCACTAACTTTTTTGATTTGTGCAAATCGGTTAAAATCGATCAACGGTAGTTAACGGTGGTCAATGGCAATCAACGATAGTCAAACTTATTCAAAACATGCAAATCTTGCCGGAAATACCATAAAGACACCGGAAACATGTTTTAATAACTTAGAGTCGATGTTTATATCTATTACAAGTTGTTGGTATAAGACAAATTTTGCCGTAGATACTTAAAATTCACCGTAAATACCCAAAACTCGTCAAAAATACCAAAAACTTGCCAAAAATATCAAAAACTTCCGAAGATACCAATCCAATGAATCGCCTATTAATCACGCCTAAACCGATAACTAGGTACAAAAGAGTCAACCAATTACGATTTTTGCAAACTTGATTTTTATACTGTATGTGATTAACTGTATTAAACGATAAATTATATGCCATGAATCACTCATGATAAAATTGAGTCGACTTAAAATTGTGTTTTACATATTTTTATAAAACATAGTGCGTAAGCTAATGTTTTCTAATTAGTTGTAGCGAAACAGATGACACAAGATAGTGTGTCTCGGGGTATTTATTTACTTTAGTTTGAAGTTGTGATGAGCAGATAAGTAGGGCTGTAAACGAACTGAACGTTCAGTGAACATTTCATGAACCGTTCGGTAAAAAGTTCGTTTATGTTCGTTCGTTTATTAAATGAACGCACATGAACAATATTTTATGTTCGTTTAGTTAAATGAACGAACATGAACAAAAGTCTCGTTCGTTCATTTATGTTCGTGAATGTCCGATTATGCGTTCGTTAAAGTTCATTTATGTTTATTTGTCTATATATGTTCATATATCCTATCTTTTAATTTTATAATTTTAAAAATTGGTTTCTTTAAACAAAACAACACTTCAAAACAATATATTGTGATGAATTCAGTAAATTTTATGTTTGTTTGTCTATTTTCATTTATATTCGATCGTTTATGTTCGTTTAGCGTTCGTTTAGTGTCTTAATGAACGAACATAAACGAACATGAACAACTCATTTTTTTAATAAACGAACATGAACAAGAAAATTCGTCCGTTTAAGCGTTCGTGTCCGTTTATTTGTCCGGTTAAAATTAAATGAACGAACATGAACAAGGCTCTGTTCGTGTTCGTCCGGTTCGTTTACAGCCCTACAGATAAGTAAATAAATAAATAAATAAATATATATATATATATAAAGAAAAAACTGTGTGAAACTATTTTAAAAATGCATAAATGTACGTGTGAATGTGTATATCTTACTATCTTATAAAGCATTAAGGCCTACTAAAAATGGAATCTCTTAAAATTAAGCAATACAAGTTATAAAGCTAAAAGTACAAGTAATTAAACACATTTTCTAACATTTACAAGTTCTTAAGCTCAAAGTACAAATAATTAAAATAGAAATAGTAACATTAAATATAATAAATAAATCATTATGTACATTAAATACAATTAATTAAGTGGTTAATAAATATAATTAATTAATTTATTAAAATACCCCTTATATAAAAAATACAAATTATCAAACATAGTGTACAACAAACTTAAACACAATTCCTGCATTAAATGTCACTAATACAAATAATAAAACATATTATACAAATACTAATGCCCGAACGGGCATCAGCAAAATGGGCTCGAGCCCGAACGGACACGAGCAACCGCTCGAGCCCAAACGGGCACGAGCTTAACGAAATTATTGATATCTCTATATTTATTGTCAAAAAAAATATAATAAGCTAAAATACATAATTCACCGGAAAATTTTATTCAGGGTACCCGCCGCCGCAACGCGCGAGTACCCTGCTAGTACCAAACTATATATGTATAAAAAATCCAATTATAATACCAGAATAGGAATTGAATGAAAGTGCACACATTGCTAGTTGTTCTATACGAAAATCAAACATTAAAGTGTAGTCACACTAAGTATCTTCCATCTATTTTTAGTTCATATCCTTTTCAATCAACATATACTTAGATTGTTTTGCGACATTATATACGTATCACGTTTAAGTTTCCATTTTTGTTAGCAGACGTGAGACCATTAAACTTTGTCTACCTATTTCGTCTTCAACTCTACTTTCTAACTACATGCTCTTAGGACATATAGTGGCTTAAATTGCGTGAACGACAAACACAATATCATCTTAAGACAAATAGTTCTTTTATTTCCGATTGCTTTCCTTGTATAAATCCGTTCACTTCTTCCTTTCTAGTCATCAAGTGAGCTCCTTTGAAGATTAGCTTGTAAGATATGCCAAATTTAAAGAAAGTTGTGGTCAAAATTTTCAAAATCTTTGGTCGACGTAGCTTAGTTGGTTCTAGAAATAAAACGTACCTAGAAAGAAGCTAGACTTCTAAAATTCGAAGTCTTGTAGAAATTCTCATTGCTATATGAAGTTGCGTGGCTGCAAATAAGATTCGGAAATAGAGTATCTGCAGTGTGGATTATGGACCTTTAGATTTAGACATCCTCAAATATTCAAAGTCGATAAGTATCTAAACGTGATAGTTAAAATAGTAGTTGTTGATTGTCATTATCGTTGTTGGAGTTGTGTAGGATCGCATTTGAACGAAAATATGTATGGCACTAGCTAGATGAAAATAAGCTATGTATCCGAAGGATATCCTCTTTTTGAAATTTCACCTTTTATTAAAATATGTTCATTTCATATAAGGTTATGATAAGTGTATGAATATAAATGAGATTTATGCTGGTTTGTTGATCTTGAGTAAGATCGTACATGTATATAGTTTGCATGTTGTATATAGTCTCCACCAAAACATGTGTTCAAGTACCAAATTAAAAGAAAAACCAAAACATGTTATAGAGTCCCAAATTAAAAGAGAAAAAACAAAAAGTTGAGAGTTTATATGAGTTTTTGAAACTTCCAATAGTTACCAGATTTTTTCAAGCAGGAAACTAGTGAAAATCAAGAAGACATAATACTATTCACAATACAATTAACCTGCATACACTTGTGGTATATAACTAACCAAGAACTTGTATCTTCGGCCAATGTGGGAAAGAGTGTTAGGATAAAAGGTTACACAATATATCTTCATTTGGTGAAAGAAAGATATGTTCTTTGAGAAAATTGCAATGCTTGGATCCTTAGACCATGTACTTTGTCTACGTATTTCGTCTTCAACACTACTTTCAAACTACATTTTCTTATGACATACAATGGCTTAAATAGCGCGAATAACAACCACAATATCATCATAAGACAATCTTTTCATGTATTTTTTTTTATTGCTTTCCTAGTTTTCAATACTTCTTTTCTAGTCATCAAGTGTGGCTCCTTTTAAGATTAGCTCCAAAGATATGACAAATTTACATAAATTTGTGGTCTGAGACTTTTGTTCTTTTCATGACGCGTAGCTCAGTTGGTTCCAAATGAGAAATAAGATTTGCAAAATCCTTGGTCTTTTAGATATTCTCATAATAATTGTACTTTAAACTCACACGTGGTTGTGAAAAAGATTTGAGAATACAGAGAATCGTTTAGTATGGAGTATTGACATGGGTATTTAGAAATCCTTGAATATTCAAAGTCGATAAGTATATAAACATGATTATTGAATAGTAGTTGTTGATCATCACTATCATTGTTGTGTATGTGTATGATCATCTAAGAACGAAATTTATATGGGACTAGATGAGTATAAGATATTCTAAATGATATCCAAACTATTAAAATACGTTCATGTCAAAAAAAGGTTTTGATATGTGTATATCATTTTTATGTTGCATTTTAATAAGATACATTTTTACATATCTATACGGTCTCCAGCAAACCATGTTTTAGAGTACAAAATTAAAAGAAAAATGTTGAGAGTTTAAAGAATTTTTGAATATTCCCGGATCTTTTGAATTTTTTTCAACCCAACGGATCAAGAAATCATTGAAAGCATAATATTATTACCAACATATTTAACATACATACACTTACGGTATATAACTAACCAACAATTTCTATCTTCAGCCTATGTGGGATAGAGGTTCAAGATACAAGGTTGAAAAACATATGAGCTTAAAGAAATACATTTCATAATTAACTTACGGTTTATTTTTTAAACGGCAAAAATATATAATCAACTTATGTTTCCTAATTGTAGCGCTGTTGTGGGTAACATTACAAGTAACTATTTTTTTTAAACCAAGTTCTAACGTCTCCATAGAGGCAAAAGAGAAAGTGATTTTTCATTTATGATAGTCTCACAAACAATAATCAGTCAAAATAATAAGTTTATTGTACTTGCTCGTAAAATGTTATCAATACCTTAAATGTTTGGCACGGAGCTATGTGAAGCTTTTTGAAGCGATAAGTGGTGAGCAATGGGCATTTTGATTTTTAGTAATCGTTTGGCAAATAAGCTGTAAGCTTTGTTATTTTTTAGTAATGCTCATTTTTCCAATGTTTTTTTGAGAAGCTATGAGCGGTGAGCGATGAACTTTAGTTACTGCTCACAGCTCATTGCTACTGCCCACTAGTACTGCTCATTGCTACTTTTGACAAACACACCCAACATGTATGTGTGAATGTATATACCAAACTATGTATGTATCAAAAATCTAATCATAATACCAGAATAGGAATTGAATGAAAGTGCACACATGCTATTTGTTCTATTTGAAAATCAAACATTAAACTAAAATCACACTAAGTATATTTCATATATTTTTAGTTCATATTCATATCCATTTCAATCGACATATACTTAGATTGTTTTGCGACATTATAGACGTATTCCATTTATAAATTCCCATTTTGTTAGTGTTGGAATATGCGAACTATATAAAAACTATAAACACATAACATAAGCACGCAGCGGAAGACAAGAATCAAATACAAGTAATTAATTAACCAAAATAAAAGGGAATGCGTACCTTTGGATTTCTAGCAAGAACAAGAAATCCCCAAATCAAGAACTCGAACTTATAAACCCTAATTAGAGTTTATATAACCACTAACAATAATATGTTAGCCTTCGATCTTGTACACACGTAATCGTAACGATCAAATGTGAAAAGCTAGATTCTAGACCACGAGCAATCTACCAAAACACTTCTTTATAAATTGACTCCCTTAATAGGTATGTCGAGCCAAAGGGCACTTAGAAGGCTTGATTATGCTAGAGATCAAGAAAAGGTGTGAAGAATGAATGAGAGGAGGTCTCATTATATAGCCTTCACAAACTTGGAGCAAAAGACACAATGAAACCCTAAGGGCTTCATATGGCCGGCCACTTTGGGAGAGGGCCCAAGCCCGAGCCAACTTTGCTCTTTTGCATTTCAAGTCCTTCTAGTTCCATCTAACGGTCGTTAGTTACCGTTAAGTGTTTTTCTCGTGTCTTTAATAATTAAATATAAATAATAATTATTAAATATTTGATCTTTTACGTAAAGTGTGCAATCCCGAAGTCTCAAGTTCGAATCCGGTCATGCCACACTAATTTATAATCCGTAAAACTAACAGTTAGTAGACGTGAGACCATGAAATTTTTTGTCTACCTATTTCGTCTTCAACTCTACTTTCTAACTACATGTTCTTAGGACATATAGTGCTTAAATTGCGTGAACGACAAACACAATATCATCTTAAGACAAATAGTTTATTTTCAATTGCTTTCCTTGTATAATCCGTTCACTTCTTCTTTTCAAGTCATCAAGTGAGCTCCTCTTAAGATTAGCTTTAAAGATATGCCAAAGTTGCATAAAATTCTTGTAAAAATTTTTGAAGTTTTTGGTCGACGCGTAGCTCAGTTGGTTCTAGAGAAAAATAACCTAGAAAGAAGCTAGACTTCTAAAATCTGAAGTCTTGTAGCAATTCTCACTACAATGAAGGTTGCGTATAAGATTCGGAAATCTAGAGCATCCGTAGTGTGGATTATGGACCTTTAGATTTAGACATCCTCGAATATTCAAAGTTGATAAGTATCTAAACATGATAATTGAAATAGTAGTTGTTGATCATGACTAGCGTTGTTGTATTTGTGTAAGATCACATTAGAACAAAAACATGTACATCACTAGATAAAATAAGATATTCCGAAGGATATCCTCGTTATAAACTTTCAATTATAATAAAAATTCGTTCATTTTATGTTGGTTGTTGACTCTTGAGTTAGATCATGCGTGTATATATTTTGCGTGTTGCATTTAATTGAGTAGTGATTGGGAGACCTAACTTATGTGCCTAAAGATATGCCTAAGCTTGTGTGGTATCATCTTGATGGCTGCAACCATGGGACCCACTTTTTTACAAACCATCAAGATCATGCCACCTATGTTTAGGCACATCTTTAGACATATAATTAAGCTTCCCAATCATTTTCCCATTTAATTATGATACACTTTTACATATTTATACAGTCTGACACCACAACATGTTTTAAAGTACCGACAAATGGTAAAATATCCGAGAACATAATACTATTCTCATCACATAACACACATGCACTTATGGTATATCAGTACCAACAATTTCTATCTTCTATATATATGGGATAGAGTGTTAAGTTAAAAGGTTAGAAAATATCTTCATAAAAAGATGGTAACAAAGTGATGATGCAAGAGTTCTTAACAGTTGGTGAAAGAAAATTTATTACATGGAATACAAAATGAAGTTTAGAAGCAACAAATTTTATGTACATAGAAAAGAAATAAATAATGCAAGAGTTATTAGAGCATGAAACATGAAGGTAACGGTTTGGATTACATGAAATACGTTGTTAGAGCATGTTGTTATAACTCTAATAATGAAAGATTACAATTTTATATACTTTCAAGCAATACAAATGATATTCACTAGTAAGAGCACTGGGTACCGTTGGTGCCATACGTTGGTGCCGTTGGGATTTTTTGCTGCCACGTCAGCAAAAAGCTCCATGGCACCAGGAACCCTATGGCACCACATTTCAGGGGTATCCGTTGGCACCAGAATTTCTGGTGCCGTCGGCTAACTTNTTTTTTTCACTTAAAAATAAAACATACATAATTTCAACTAAAATAAACTTCATTAATTTTAAAAACACACATTACATAAAATTAAAAGCACACAATACAAACATAAAATTAAAAACCGAATACATAAAAAGAAATAAAAAGCCTAATCCTCTTCGGGAAAGTCTTCGGGATATTTAGCCCGGATTCGAGCTTGTTGTGCCCGAACAATCCTTGCGTTAACCGGATACATCATGCTAGTATCCATTTGTAACACCCGCATCTCCTCGGCAACCTTTTGAGATTCATATAAGTTAACTCGTGCGAGTGACTCTCGCTCGAGTACATCCATTTTTGCCTTACGGTCTAACTCGATTTGCATTTGCAACATTTCTTGAAACAATGCCGGGTTTGAACCGGAACTAGCGGTCGAGTTAGACGAACGTTGACTCTTTGAAACTCGATACATGCCGTCGGGTCGTGGCACCTCATCGGGTCCAAAGTGCTCGGGCTCCTCTTGACTATGCCGAATACGATTACGTCTTGCCAAAGTAGAGTCGGGGTTTTTCCACTTGTGCTTGTCTTTCAAAAACTCCCAAGCACTCATATGTTTGAAATCTAAACCCGTTGTTTTTTTAAACAATATGTGACAACGGGTCATAAAATCCCTATCATTCTCCCCACTCATCACGGCCGTTTCATCCACCACCGTATTCCACTTCTTCACATCTCTATTCATTGGAGTCCACTTTCCCGTCAACATGTTTTTGGTACGAGGTGCATACTTAAGCCGTTTAGCTTCGGCGTTGTATGCATCGAGCACTTTGTACCAAAATGTATCTTGTTTTTGATCCGCCCCTACCTTTGGATCCTCGGAAATTTGAATAAAACACTCCGCCAATAGATACTCCTCGCCTTGGGTCCACAAAGTGCGAGCTCTAGACGGGACACCATCTTCATCAACTTCTTTTTCTTTACCGTTTTTCTTCGTCTTTGCCTTTGACTTCGGCTTCTTCGCCATACTTTTTGCCCTCGACTTTTTTGATGTCGGTGTCGGCTCCGGTTGTTCTTCATCTTCTTCTTCTTCTTCGTCAACAAGATGGTAGGATGCATGGTCCGAATTTGGTTGTGAAAGGGTTGTTTGAGGTTGAGTAAATTGAGTGAATTGAGTAAATGGTTGTTGTTGTTGTTGTTGTAACTTCCATTGACTAAATAATGCCAAATCTTCGGGATTCATATACGACGTTTGAAAGTTTGGAAGGTAACCCGATTGAGAAGACGAACCCGGCGTTTGGGTGGGATTCATTTGGTTGCTCGGGTCGTTTAGCATTTGGTTGATCCATCTTTGGTTGGGATTCATTTTTACTAGAAGTTTTAATGATAGAAATAAGTTTTGATAGAAGTATATGAGTTTAGGATTGATTTGGGGTAGTGTTTATAAGTTTTTGGGGGTTAATTTTTTTTTTTTTTCAAAAAAACGGCATTATAGCCGTTGCCAAACGGTCCCTTTGTCCTCCAAATTGAAACCAACGGCTAGTATTGGAAAAAGAAAAAAAAAATTTGTTTCACGCTGGCTGGTGGCTATGGCGCAACACACAATGGCGCGAGCCACGGTGTGGTGCGCCAAGCAATTTTTTGGCGTTTTTCTTTGGCGTTGAGGCTTGGCACAAGGGTATCGTTTCCTCTAAGTGTCATAACAACCAAAATCTCCTCATTCAGGCCCCACTGCCTGCCACATCAGCATTTTCTCTCTCCACAACTAACCACACTAACCCTCCCTCACTCATAACTTCCTCATTCGGGACTCACCACTTACAACTTTATTTTTTTAATTCATTTCTTTAATTATAACACATATTTTTTATTTCATAAAATAAAAACACACATATTATTCATTTCATACGATAATAAAACGTACAACGCGAAACGAAAAAAAATACAACACACCTAATAAAAAGAAATACAACACACATTTTAGTCGCTATCCTCCTCCTCGTTGAGTTTTTGGAATTTTTTAACCAATTTTACTTGACGTTTCCGTATTATTTCGGCTTTATCGGATCAGCAACTGAGTTGGCATCGAGCATCAGCATCTGCATTGCCTGCATCTCCATCGCCATCTGTTCCTTCTGCCTCCTAGCATCATACATCGCTATTTGAGCGTCTTTTGTTGGTTGGTACTTTTCGGACAATTGACCCGAATAAGTACTAGTTTGGCTCCCACCGGTGCTCGCAGCACTCGATGTCGATGTAGACTTTTGCTTCTTTCCTCGATGCACTGGACGTTCACGTTTGTCGGGGCCGAAGATATCCTCAACACACGCAATGTCAAGGGGTTCTGCGGCGTCCCATTTGGGATAATTTCTCAAAATCTCCCAAACGTGAACATACGTAAACACTCTAGTACCGACGCGTTCCTCAAAGTTTTGCTTGGCATTTTCAACATGATCGTGCTCGGTTTCTCCACTGCGACGTTGCAAATGCTTGTAGATGCCGTTGAATTTTTGGCAGTCACTATTCATCCGCGTTCATTTGCCGGTGAGCATATTTTTGGAACGAGGCTCTTCGACGGAACTGTCGTTGAACAATTTCGTTATCTTGTTCCAGAAAAAGTCCTCCGTACGATCGTTGCCCAGATTTTCGTCTTGCGAAACTCCGATCCAAAGCTCCGCAAGCAGTGTCTCCTCCCCCTTCGTCCATTTTCTTTTACCAGTCTGGACGAATCCTTCCAAATCGTCATCGTCATCCGCGTCCAAATCCACGACCCGCTTATTTTTTCTAGACACGGTTTTCTTTCCTCGACCCTTGGCCGGTTCACGTGGTTGTGGGACCTTAAATTGTGAACCGGATAGTGGTTGTGATTGAGTAGTAGGTGGTTGTGATTGAGTAGTAGGAAATGTCGACGGTTGAGAAGGGTTATAGAATTGTGGTGGTGCCGGGATATCGTGGAAGTTGACCACCGAAACCTTGTTGGAATGCGTATTGTTGGTTAAGGTATATTTTGGCGGGATTAAATTGTTGTGACCCGTACTGTGATGGAGGGTTCGAGCCTTGTGAGGATGGTGTCGACGGGTTTGAAGATCCCCCGTATGGTCGCGCCCCGGAATTGAGAAGATTAGTGAAATACCCGGGATCATTTGGATTTTGAGACATTTTTTTTTTTTTTTTGAAAATGAGATGAATTATAGAGAGAAAGAGTTGTGTTTTTTGGTTGAAGTGTGGTGAAAAATATGTGTGTTTTAGTTTAGTATTTATAGTAAAAGGTGTAAGTTTAATTTGGTTTTTTTTAAAAAAAAAAATAAATAAAAAAAGAAAAGAAAAAGAGTTAACGTTTATATTTGAAACGGTAATATTACCGTTGACTGCAAAGTATTCGTCCTTGTGTCAGGCAATTCCTTCGTCGTGCAGACGAGGACCTCCCATGGCGAGCACCCCCGGTGTCGTGGCGAGCCACGGCGAGGTGCCACCGTGGACGGCGAAGCCTCACGAGGAGACCACACCGAATGCTCTAATAGTGCACAAGACGTTTACATATTATAAAATCAAGACAGTTTTGGTATGAGTCAATTTATTCTTCTTGGTGTATTGGCTACCATAATGTGTATTGGCTACCATAATGTAGTTTGACCGAACCAACCCAACACAGGTGAAACAGACCTTAACTAGGATTTCACATGGGTAAATAATACGGTAATTTATTATATTATTATATTATTATATTATTATTATTATTATTAATTATTATTATATTATTATTATTATGTATTTATTATTTATTTTTTATTTTATAACACACCCCTATTAGAAATAATAGGATTTAAAAGAAATTAGTAGGGAAGGCCCGCCGATCCGAATCTAACGTGGGCCCCTACTACCTCTAGTTATAGTGAAGTCAACTCCTACCCTAACAATAGAGCAGCCAGCACGGTGCCTCCCAATTATTCTTGAGTCGCCGAGAATGCTTTCGGATTCGCTTGTATTAAAGTCCGTCATCCTTCTCAAGTTCTCCAAAAGAAGTAGAATGAAAATAGATAAATCCATAAATCCAATTCCCGCGCATGTTAAGCCTTGTACGTTGACGCATTTACTTTATGCGGCTATCATATAACCGCAAGACCCGGCACAAAATCACACAACATACCGGTTTGCTCCTAAGGGGATGACCGCTGTTCCAGATCCAATAGCAACTTACAATATATTATTATATGATATTATTATTATTCATTATTATTGATATATATATGAGCATTTCTTTATTATTAGTGTGTAAAAACTTACATAATAGTTGGATGGGCGTCTAGACACAAGTTGTGCTCCCCACTCTTTCTGAATACAAAAGCTTCAGTCTATGAAGCAATAAAAGTGTCACCTCTTAGCCATTATTTTGAATGGCTAACCAGAATTAGAGCCATTTAAATGCGGCCTGAAAATGTTCCCAAGGCCTCTCAGTATCGAATTTCCTGAACGTAGAAAATGCAAATGGTATGAACTTTGTAACCGTTGTCCTTACACTTTACGCTATACTTCTTTCGTTTCCTCCTCCCACAGCATTGTGCAATGCTACCCAGGAGCCCAAGAAGTCGCGCCGCCAATAACCCGCAAGGGAGAAATTCCGGTCAACATCCAAACATCATCTTTACCCTTTGGAACCAATTATAATATACAACCAGGTCTGCAGGTCGCGTTTCTTCCCATCGCTCCCGAAAGGAAAACCCATAGGAAGCCTCTTACGGCCACCCGCATGATCCCAAACCCCTGAAGACATACTGTATACTTATTATCATTATTATTATGTATTTATTATTATTATTATTATATTATTATTATTATTATTATTATTATTATTATTATTATTATCATTATTATTATATTATTATTATTATTTTATTATACACATCACTGTTATTAACAACTCATAGGATTTTACAAGAAATTGGTGGAAGCCGAGAAACGAACTGGGCCCAACCTCCCTACAATTAGTAAAACCGATCTATCTTAAAAATATGAGCGCGCAGCACGTGGGCCCCAATGTCCCTGAGTCATAGAGAATGTGAATACACGCTTCCAGAAGGTTTTACTGCCATCTTCTCCAAGTTCTCCGAAAAAGAAGAAGAGGGAGAAAGGAGGAAACATTACCCGATATCAACACATTTGGCAGCCGATGCACACGAACTTGGACACGCTGGTACGCCTGGCGCGCCGGCTGTGGCAGCCGCATCAATAACCGCCGCCCTCTGGCATGAAAAATCAATCATCCCGGATTGTGCAAAGCGACGACCCCGTAAAGATCAACACATACTCACGGCCCATCACATCCCAAGAATAAAGGCAATATATCAGCCGTCGCTAAGAATCTGTCCCTATCCCATAAACACCAATACCACCTCCTTACGAGCTGAGATTCCGGATCGAACAGATATCAACAAGGACTCACGCACAATGTTATATGCCGTATGTTTGATGCCACAATACGCCCGCACATGAAACAGCCATGATCCCCCCATAATATCCTGCCATTAAACAACCCTAGAACAAGCCTGAACACGGCCACCTGCAGTGGTAAAAAGAGGAACGCCCAACACCGGTAACACAACACACAACCCGACTCTATGCCATCCCACTTGGTACGTATATAGTCCAAATCCCCAATCCGACCACTGTAGTACCCTACCACCATCCGAGGGGTAGTGATCCTCCTTGT
>LBNU01038088.1:236146-265216 GCA_014162995.1 Artemisia annua | reverse complement strand
TACTAGCATTTATTAATGGTTACTTTTATAATTGTGGTATTTGCTTAACAATCAATAAGGCTTAACGCCACGGTTATCAATTTTTTTATTATGAAGTACAAAAAGATATGATCGACGTGTGAAGACATACCTAAACCAGAGGGTATGTACGTGCATATCTTTCGAAAATCACCCGTTGTGTAAAAAACCATTAATCTACGTCTGCGTCCGCCACTGTCTACGTGTCTCTGTCGCTCGGGTTATGTCAGTCATGCAATATTAGTAAAGTACAAATTCAGCTTACCTGAAGTAAGCGATGTACCTGGTCGAGTTGTCTTCGATCGTACAAGTCTAAGTCCATAATGCGATTATTTTGATTAAACAACAAAGGCAAATACTAGTGTGCTTTATATATGAATTATGAGAGTACGTGCCTCTTGTTAAACTCAAAGAATGACATTGACCAGTTAAAATGATGAAGGAAAAAGTTAACGCAATATCTTAATCTGTAATGCAAGTATAGCATCCATCTTTGGTTTTTAGTGATCAAGCTCTGAACTAATTTGGATTATCTCAAGGGTATAAACGAATAATTTAAAGGTACATATTTACACGTAAAAATATATAAATCTTACAGCATCAAGTAGTATCCTTGGAGAGATGACTGTTACAGATGATATTAGCAGTGCTATTGTTGGCAACACTGAAGCTGCTAATATCTTGCTGAAAAGAAACCCGGATCTTTTACTTGCCGAGGACAAAGAAGGTCATACACCACTAGCCATACAGATCGGATTCACTTGTGAAAGGTTGGATACTCGGTTCACTGTCCGAAGAAGTAGCCATGAATGTTGTCAATTGTCTCACATCCAAACATAAAGATGCAGATATCAGTGCAAAAGATGTATGATGAATTACAACGCAGTTATGGTCCTTCGGTTATTGATCTAGCAGCACCGAAAGGAGGTACAATCTCTACTCAATTTGGTAAGCTAAGGCTAAACTAAATACCTGAAGATGCAAAGTCAAAAGACCATGATCAAAGAGTAAAAGCAACTATAGAAGAAAGAACACATTTGTACGAATTTATTCTACTAGGAAACGTGGAACTAGTAAATTACTTTCTGGGAACAGAAACTCATTTACTCATGGAGAAAATGACCAATAATGGAAACACGGCACTTCATGTAGCAGTGGGTTCTTCTACCAAAAGTTATCAATTCTTACAGAAGTGGCGTACTTCCATCGGGTTATAGCATTTTAGCAACATGAAGTGGCGTACTTTCATCGGGTTATAGCAGCAACATGAAGTAGCGTACTTCCATCGGAATTTCTCACATCCCATAGTGTGCTCTCTGCTGGTATCTTTTCCAACAATTTCTCTAAGAATTGATAATTTTTGGTAGAAGAACCCACTGCTGCATGAAGTGCCGTATTTCCATTATTGGTCATTTTTTCCATGAGTAAATGAGTTTCTGTTCCCAGAAAGTAATTTACTAGTTCTACGTTTCCTAGTAGAATAAATTCGTACAAACGTTTTATTTCTTCTATAGTTGCTTTTACTCTTTGATCATGGTCTTTTGACTTTGCATCTTCAGGTATTGAGTTTAGCCTTAGCTTAGCAAATTGAGTGGAGATTGTACCTCCTTTCGGTGCTGCTAGATCAATAACCGTAGGACCACAACTGCGTTGTAATTCATCCCATACAACTTTTGCACTGAAATCTGCGTTTTTATGTTTGGATGTGAGACAATTGAAATGTTCGTGGCTACTTCTTCAGAGAGTGAACGAGTATTCAACCTTTCACAGGTGAATCAGATCTGTACCATGCCTTCATATCTCCCACTTTAGCCTTCCCTTATCCATGAGAAGGATTTAGAAACTGACCATTGATGAAACCAAGCATATCATGACTCGACAGGAGACATAACATTTGTATGTTCCACACATTGTACTTGTTCTTACCACTCAGTTTAAATGTAACAAAGTTGTGGCAAAATTAAGTGAAGGGTAAGGGTATTTTTCTCCGAATTTAACTATGAAGCATGGATTGGAAGTTGAGGTTGAGGCCATCTCTTGGTTTGAACCTTTTTTTCTTTTCTTTCTTTTGTTTATCCCCCAACGTCTGTTTCTCTTACATATATAAACCATAAGATTANCATCAACATAAACCATGCCTGAATGTTTGGAAAGATATGGCATACACGGCCTCGCTTCATGACAAGACTGGCATGCTGAAATCGGGTTTTCGTAGAATAAGTAAGACATTCTCAAAATGTAGAAAATGGTCAAACGGGTAAAAGATATGGAATATTTATTGTTATACAATAATAATGTACTAACCTATATAGTTTTTGGAATGTATAAACTCGTTAAGTAATTACTTCTCTTCAAGTCATCAAGTGTGGCTCCTTTTAGTATTAGCTCGAAAGATATGCCAAATTTATAGAAATTTGTGGTCAAGACTCTTCAAATTTTTGGGCGGCGTATAGCTCAGTTGGTTTCGAATGAGAAGACTTTGCAAGAAGACTTCAAACATCCACGCCTTTTCAAAAATCCTCATAATAATTCTTTACCATGCGTGGTTGTATCAAATGGACCTACGAGATTAGCTTCCTTGAGTATTCAATTTCTAGATACACATAGAAAATGATTAGATTAAGTTTTAGTAAGTTATATACCTTAAGTTTATGTATTCTGAATGTGTTAAGACTACTATATGTCTTCGAAAGTCTCATCGCAATCTCCGTTTGAAAAAATCTGAGAGCGTGTTGGAATTTTCGAAAACTCTCATAAAGTCTTAATTATTTTCTCTTATTTCTTTTGGTGGAGACCATATAGATTTATGTATAAACTTGGTACCATATTGTTTTTTTTATTAGCTTTCAGTAATCATGTTTGAGATTGCTTAAATGGTTAGTTTAATTCACTTCCATTTGCTAAATTCCCCATATGCGTGTTTAAAAGATGGTACTCATAATAGTAGAAAATTATTGTCTACATGCACAACAAATGAACGAAACATCAATATATAAACCATGCTTGAATCTTTGGAAAGCCAACCTACTTATTCGGTTATAATGCGATTTGAGGAGCCCTCCATACTAGGGCCTGCTTCGTTACAAGAATGGCATCCTGAAATCGAGTTTTGTAGAATACTTAAGACATTCTCAAGATGTTGAAAATGGTCAAACAGGTAAAAGATGTGGTATTGTTGTTAGGGCTGTCATTCGGGTTGACCCGGCCGGGTTCGGTTCCACTCGGGTCAAGCATCTTAAAAACATACCCGAACCCGACCCTGTTTAGAACTCGGGTCGGGTCGATTCGGGTTCGGGTCACCTCGGGTCGGGTCAACTCGTGTTTAGGGTCAACCCGAATATTTTTACATTGTAAAGTGTTAGTTTAGTCTTGTAAACTCTGGTTCGGGTCGGGTCAAAGCTAAAAAAACATACCCGAACTCGACCTTGTTTAGAACTCGGGTCAATCTGGGTTGACCCGATTGACCCAAATATGATTTTTGACTCGAGTTAACCCGAACCCGGTTGGGTTCGGGCCGGGTTTTATGACACCCCTAATTGTTATACAGTAATGTACTAACGTATATAGTTTTTGGAATGTATAAACTTGTTAAGTAATTACTTTTCTTCAAGTTATCAAGTGTGGCTCCTTTTAGTATTACTTCAAAGAATAAAATTTTTGGCCGGCATATAGCTTTGTTGGTTTCCAATGGGAAGACTTTGCAAGGAGATTCTAAATTCCATGGCTTTTCAAAAATCCTCATAAAAATTGTATTCTTTACTCATGCGTGGTTGTATCAAATGGACCTACGGGATTAGGCTTCCTTGAACATTCAAATTCGATAAGTATCTAAACCTGATAAATTAAATAGTAGTTGTTGATTGTTACTGTCGTTGTTGTATTTGTGTAAGATGACATCGGAACGAAAATATGTAGGCACTAGCTAGATGAAAATAAGATATACCGAAGGATATCTTCGTTATGAACTTTCAACTATGATAAAAATTTGTTCATGGTTGTTGACTCCTGAGTTAGATCGTACGTATATACATTTTTATGTTGCATTTTATACGGCCTCCATGAAAACATGTCTTAGAGTACCAAACCAAATTATAAGAAAAAAGTTGAGAGTTAATATGAGTTTTCGATTTCTTCCCACCTGTCCGATTTTTTCAACCTGACATATGGGGAAATATCGGAAAACATAACTTTTTCTCAACACATTTAACACACATACACTATGGTATATAAGTAACCAAAAACTTTTATCATCAGCGAATGTGGGATAGAAAGTTAGGAACATGAGTTTGGAGCACGAATCATGAAGGGAACAGTTTCGATAACGTGAAATTATAAGCTGTTAGCGCTCAAAATATGAAAGACTGCAAATGTTTAAGCGTTTTTATAAGAGCTTGTGATTTCTAATTAGAGAATTACTTATCATAATTAACTTCAAGACATATCGTTATTTTCACAAACTTCTTTAGCTTGCAAGAAAATAATATGTCTGAAACATAAAACTATTCTTACGCGCATAACCCACATATCTTACGGTATATTAGTAACCGGCAACTTCTTTCTTCAACCTATGCGGGATAAAATGCTAGGATTATAAGGTTAGAAAAGGAACCCATATAATATTAAAGGTACTTTATTTACATGGAAAGCAAGAGACGCGATAATGCAAGAAATGGTGAAAGAAAGATTAGTCACTTGGAACTCCAAATTAAAGTTCAGAAGCAGCTAAGCAAAGTTTTCGGCGACAAACAACACTTATACGTTAAAATCTAAGAGTAAGCAGCCATAATAACAAATGTTACTCAAGTTTAAAATCGAGATTTGGCTAATTAGGTGCTCATGTGTTTGTGTAAAGTATGTCTATATTATGGTACTTGTTTTGGCCCTAGGTTAAAATCTCAAAATTCTAAAAGAGTCCTTATGTGAACATCTTATATTAAGTGGCCGGTTTTGATAATGTAGTCATATGTTTTTATTGGCCTCTAAAATATGTGCTCCTTTCTAACTTGTGTGACATTAAAAATTAAAATGGTCTCCACCAAAATATGTTTGTATTCGTCTCTCTATACTCGTATTTAACTTAATATGATTTGAATTGTTGTCGTTATTCTCAACATCTATATTGGCATGCTTTTGCAAACTTACAAGATCGAACAACTAAATACATGGACTATAATAATAAGAAAAGTAAACTTGAATAAAAGTAAGTTATTTGGCATTCGAGCCACTAGCTTGGAACTGAACTTTATTGCTAACGCTATTGGGTGTCAACCTTCAAATCTTCCTTGCATTTACTTGGGTCTTCCCATTGGAGCCAACATATATGTCAAGGTGTGCTAACTGGACCCCCATCATTAACCGATTCTATAATCGTCTCTCTATGTGGAAAGCCAAGTCTCTCTCTTTTGGTGGGCGTCTAACTCTCATTAATTATGTCCTTGGTAGTTTGGGTGTGTACTACTTTTCTTCATTCAAGGCACCTATCTCTGTTATTAATAAGCTTGAAACAATCAGACGAAGATTCTTTTAGGGAGGTAATATTGAGGAAAATAAAATTGCTTGGATTGCTTGGGATAAAATAATGTCCCCTCTTAATCAAGGGGGCTTTGGTGTTGGTAGTTTACGGACATGTAATCAAGCAATGTTATGCAAATGGTGGTGGAGATGTCGCGTTGAAAATGATGCAACTTGGTGTAAATTAATTCGTTCAATTCATGGTGTTGTGGGAGGCTTTCGGAATCCTCCTCATTCTGGTTTACACTCAAGTCCTTGGCGACAAATTGTGAAGTTGGAAAATGATCTTGTCTCATACGGGATCTCTTTGCCTTCGGTTTTTAAAAAGAAAATCGGCAATGGTTGCAACACTCTCTTTTGGCTCGACACTTGGATTGGTAATGAACCACTAAAAGACTCTTTCCCAAGGCTTTTCAGTTTGGAATCAAACTCTTCTTCGCTTGTATGTGATCGCGCTCGTGTCTCAAATTCTTTAAGTAACTTGGCTTCTGAAGTTGGTCCTTTTGTTTCAGCTGGAACAGTTCTTAATAATCATTTAGCCCCTCTTAGACCCGGGCCTGTACAACTCCCCCATGGGCTGCTCTTTCGATGGGGCTGGAATAGAAACCCACTCACTCCTGCAGAGTTTGAAGAACTCACTATTCTTACCGAGCTTGTCTCACACCTTCACCTCAACAATGAAGCGATAAATGGGTTTGCATTTTTAACGAATCCAAAACCTTCACTTTCAAAGGAATGCGGCTCTACATCTCCAAGGCTAACCATCCTTCCACCTTAATTCAATCTCGTTGGAACAAATACCTACCCTCTAAAGTCAATATCTCTACATGGCGTATAAAAAACCGAAGGCTTCCAACTCGGCTGAATCTTGATAGAAGAGGTGTAGACTTACACTCTGTCCGTTGCCCCCTTTGTGATGATGATCTTGAGTGCGAAAACCATATTTTTGTTGAGTGTACTGTTGCAAAGGACACTTGGTTAGCGGTCCTTAATTGGTGGGGTATCCACAGTCTGAACATTTCGACCCTCAATGACGCAATTGAACTAGCAGACCGAGCCCCTCTTAATATCAAGCACACGAGGTACTTTGATGTGGTTGTTCAATCGACTCTTTGGGTCCTCTGGACTCATAGAAATGAAACAGTCTTTGCATCCAAGAAGCCAAGTAAAGACCTTATCCTCAACAACATTAAGCTTTTTTCATTCACGTGGATCCGCTCAAGAGCAAAGTTGCATCCTTTTAGTTGGGTAGATTGGTTTAATAACCCTTGTAATGCTTTATCTCCTGCATTGTAATCTTTCTATGCCTTGTCCTAGTCCCTTGCTAGGCGGGTTTTTTTATTTATATAATCTCGAATCTTTGCTGTTCAAATAATAATAATAATAAGAAGAAAAGAGTCGAGTTAACGAAATACAAGAGATCAAATTCGATACAAAATATCCATAAAATAATAAGTATTTCATCGTTAATCATCATAATTATAGAACATTTTATTTTATTATTTTTTTTGGTAACCATGATTTCCGACTTTTTGGCCGACTAATCCAAGGGGTTTGAATCCACCGTCACACATTTCGGTTAATAAATTATTTTATTTGTACGTTTTTTTGGCAATAGCTTAAGTGATTAGTATAAGCAATGTCAAAAGTTTGGTAAAACTTTACTTAGTTTGTATTATTTTATTTGTTTGTTTTTTGTGTTTAGTAGCTTGCTTGGTTTGTACAATGTGCTTTTTTTTATTGTAAGAGAGTTTTAAAAATATAATTAATTAGCAGATTGCATGACTTATATTATGTATTTTAATAGTTGTATTATCATTAAATGAGTGTTTTAAGAATGAATATTAATTACACATCAATGAATTGTAAAGAATACTTGTATTGAAAATTTTAAATTTACAACATTGTGTTAATCGAATTATTATATTGTGTGATGTTGTCGAGGAGATGCTTTGTTGAAAAATACGTATTTATTATAATGTGTAGTTATTATACTGATCATTTTAGAGATGGCCATGTTTGATGTTGTCGAGGACATACTTTTAAGATTGCTAGTGAAAGATCTTCTCCGATGCAAGAGTGTTTGTAAATCATGGTATTCTCTGATATCAAGTCCTTATTTTGTTAAAACGCATCGTAAATTTATTTGCAACAAATAGGAGGACAGCAGAAGAAAGATCGATATGATTTCATCAGAACATGCTAGGTGGATGGGCTTTGATAGGTGGAGTATGGAAGGTTCTTGCAATGGCCTCTTATGCTTATATCGAACTTTTGAAGCTAGAATTTGTGTAGCAAATCCTCTGACTAGAGAGTTTAGAGAAATTCAACAGCCCCCAAAAAGTATTCCTAAAGGGAGGCAATGTTTGGGCTTCGGTTATGATTCATCCACAGATGATTACAAAGTTGTTATGGCCATCTGCCAAGATAGTGATAGTGCACTTGTTCGTATATTTTCTTTGAAATCTGATATTTGGAAAAATTTTGGACAAGTCAATTATAGGTTTGATGATGGCTCGCTGGAAACGCCAGGTATCTTATTCAATGGCGCACTTCACTGGTTTTGGCAAAATCCTAATGATACCACGGGGGAAAATATATTACTCGTGTCTTTCGATCTAGCAAAAGAGGAATTTAGAGAAATTCCCCAACCTGATGACACGAGATATGTTTGGAATTATGGTTACTCACTGGGGATTATCCAAGGTCTTCTATGCATTTTTCCCGATTATGATGAAGATGATTTCCCCTCATGTGGCATTTGGGTTATGAAAAGCTACGATTCTTGGGAACTCTTTCCAAATGATTGTGAGATGCAGGATCATGCTATTCACTTTATGCTTAAGGATACTGCTCCATCTATAATGCCATTTTGTGATGAGAATATAGAGGTTTCTTGGAGTAAGAAATATATTCGGTCACCTATGTTTGTGCAAACCCTTGTGTCTCCTTATGTTAATAATAATGGCAGACCATGTCACGCAAAGAATAACAAGAGTACTGCTAATGCTGGGAGTGTTCAGGTGAGCACGCTCTGATCAATGACTCATGGAAGCTGAGTTTAAGATGGGTTCTAGTTATTTTGATGTTTTAAGATCGATATTTTTTATGTGAATATAATTGATATTTGATATGACACGCCTCATAAATGTCCCTCTCTCAAAATGAACCCTTCATAAGTGCTTTCTTTGTATAACGCTGCTCCCTTTTCAATGCGCAATGGGTGTCCTGAAAATCCAGATATCGTGGTTGAGATCAGAATGATAGAAAACGTAGAAGGTTAAAAACAGGGATATTTTCGGAACAACGTTGAATAAGGGAGCTGTCAAATTTGAGAGAGATGGTACATTATGAGGTTTATGCTGTCAAATTTACCATTGTTGAACACTCACTAGTACCAATAGGAAGTGCAGGAGAAGAAGCACGACACCAAAAAAATCAACAACACAAAAACTTTGTTAAACAATATCCCTTTCTTTAGTAGGCGCGGTTCTTACTTGTCCGTTATTTTACAAGTTTTCTGAATTTGGAATTTGTTATTTATTTATACTTTTAAAAAATTCTGAATTTTTTCGCAGGAAAAGAGAGAGATCGAGGAAATCGGGAAGTTAATAGCTTGGAATGGAAGATAAGTAATTAATATTTGAATAAGCAGAGTCGTGTTTGATACTATAATCACTTTGTGTCTTGTATTATGTATTTTGTATTCTGAAAACTTCCTGTGTCCAACTCATTTCAAACTGATATGTTGATCATCTGATGACTAAAGTCCTTGTGTTTCGTTCTTTATACTTAAAGAAATGTTATGTGTAAAGTTAATTTATGTGGGACAAAATGTTAAGATTAAAAAGGTAGAAAGGTCTTCATATTTGGTGAAAGAACTATTTTGTCAAAGAACTATGTTGCTAGTGCTCTAAAAACGAAAGATCGCAAATGTTTAAGCATTCAACCAAAACGACCGGTAATTTTTTCTAAGAACAAGGGGTTAGGTTTAACTTATATAAAACCATCCGCGAGGAAATTTTATACATCGCTGAATACATTACGTTTTTTGGTCTTTTAGTTCAAAAGTATTTTTGCATTATGCTACCTGTTATGGCCATATGGGTTGTTTAGCAAACTCATTATGCCGATCACTACTCTTTTTTGAAGGCTCAATATGTATATTATGAGTGTACATATTTAGGTTCGCAAGTGGCTGAGCAAAGTTTTCGGCAAGTATGCTGATCAGATGAATACTTATGTCAAAATAAAAAAAAATAAGCAGGTAGTCAATCCTTTATATATATAAACGAGCTTGAGCTTTATATATATAAACGAGCCGAGCTCGAGCTGGCGAGCTCGGGCTCGGCTCAACTCGTTTCCACCCCTAGTTGCATATAAGATGTAATTGGGCCTGAATATAAAGAACATGCATCACTTTAGCCCAAATCTACTAGGCCTTTGTCTAAAAGCTTTCATGCTAAAGCTTGTGCTCATTAATTGGACCCTCTGTCCGTGAAACTTTGTGTACCCATTTCGTCTTCAACTCTAGTTTCTTAGGACATACAATGGCTTAAATAGCGTGAACGACAACCAAAATATGATCATAAGACAATCTTTTCATTTCTTTTCAATTGCTTTCCTAGTTTAAATATGTTCATTACTTCTTTTCTAGTCTCAAGTGTGGTTCCTCTTAAGATTATAGCTCGCAAGATACACAATATTTGTAGGAAGGTTATGGCTAGGCCTTATGTAATCCTTGTCAAATTGCATAAATTTGCTGTCTACTTGTCCAAGACTTTAATTATTTTCGTGACGCGTAGCTAAGTTGGTTACAAATGAGAAATAAAATTTGCATAATCCTTGGTCTTTTATATATTCTCATAATAAACGCTCGCACGTGGTAGTGAAAAAGATTTGTAAATATAGAGAATTGTTTTAGAATGGAGTATTGACCTATGGGTTTAGAAATCCTTGAATATTCAAAGTTGATAAGTACTAGCTAGATGAAAATAAGATATACCCAAGGATATCTTCATTATGAGCTTTCTATGATGATAAAATTTTGTTAATTTCATAACTAGCATTTGTAATCTCGAGGAGTAAAGTACTGATATGAGTAGAATACAATTAACCAAGAATTATAACAGAATTAATGGCTAAATGGAATTCTAATAACAGAATGGAGGTTAGAGATGTAACAGAATTTAGTAACAGAATGGGAGTTTAAGGAATAGAAGAAGATAGGTGAGATTGAAGATGAGAGAAAGAGAGATTAAAAGAGAAAGTGATTATTATTCATTGATTGTGAAAAATGGGAATTACAATAACATTTAAAGGGAACTTATGGCGGGAAAAGCTGTTAGCCCACAGCAGTGGAAATGTACACGTGTACCTCACATGACCAGCTATGCTAGGCATGTGCACCTCACGTGTCACTAACCGTTTTAGCTAACAACTATTCCTGCATCATCTAGCTTACATCAATCCATTCCCCTTAAACAAATGCTTGTCCTCAAGCATCAGGATCAAAACTTGGGTGTTTGGCTTGAACTTCAGTTGCCACTTCCCAAGTTGCATCATCAATTGACCCATTTGACCATTGGGTCAACCAATAAACCACAGCTCGGTTTCCCACCTTAGCAATCTTTCTTTCCAACACCTTGACTGGTGATGCAGCAATTAACCCATCATTTGAACAATGTGGTAATGGAACTGTAGCTGTGACTTGTCCTTTGAAAGCTTTTAGCTGTGAGACATGGAAGACATTATGTATGGCTGCATTATCCGGCAAAGATAGCTCATAAGCAACTGACCCACATTTCTTTTGCACTTGAAATGGCCCATAGTACTTTGGTGATAGCTTATGTTGCTTATGCATCCTCAAGGTTACTTGCCTGTGTGGTTGTAGCTTAAGCAAAACCCAATCACCAACAGCAAACTCCCTATCTGACCTTCCCTTATCAGCATAAGCTTTCATTCTTTGTTGAGCCCTTTCTAAATGAAACTGTAGCAAAGAGATAGCAGCTTCTCTTGCTCTAAGTGATCTATCTACAGCCTCAACCTTAGAATCACCAGCCATATAGGACACATGAGTTGGAGGACTCTGCCCATAAACTACCTCAAATGGAGTTGTATTGATGGCTGTATGATAATTGGTATTATACCAGAACTCAGCTAATGCCAACCAGTTCACCCAATCCTTTGGTTGTTCACTGGTCATACATCTCAAATAACAACCCAAACACCTATTTACCACTTCTGTTTGCCCATCTGTTTGTGGATGGTAGGCTGTAGAAAGCTGCAAAGTAACTCCCAACTTCTTGAATAACTCTTTCCAGAAATTACTAATGAAAACTTTATCTCTGTCACTTGTGATAGTCTTTGGTAATCCATGCAGCTTGTAAATTGTATCCATGAAAACTTGGGCAATTTGAGCAGCTTTGAAAGGATGTGACAGAGGAATAAAATGTGCATACTTACTTAATCTATCAACAATCACCAAGATAACTGTTTTTCCATGAGAGGAAGGAAGACCCTCAATGAAATCCATGGATATATCAGTCCAAATCTTTGTGGGAATTGGAAGAGGTTGTAGCAGGCCAGGATATGGAGCAAGGTCAGGCTTATGGCATTGACAAATTGAACAAACTCTAACATACTCTTTGACTGTCTTCTTCATCCCTTTCCAATAGAACATAGACTTGAGTCTTTTATAAGTAGCTTCTACTCCTGAATGACCACCCATTGGCTCATCATGGTAGTACTTAAGCAATTCTTGTCTCAAAGCTTTATCACAACCAATTACCAACTTACCATTCCTTCTTAACTGATCATCTTCCCATACAAACTTGGAGTTGACATCAGTACCATTTTTAAGCTTGCCAATAATCTGTTGAACACTAAGATCAGACAACCAACTGGCTTGAATCCTTTGCAGTAAATCATTGGAGATATCAGAGATCATCATGGTTTTTAAGGATGGAATAGGTGACCTTGACAAAGCATCAGCTACCACATTCTCACTACCCTTTTTGTATAGTATTTCATAGTCATAACCCAATAACTTTGGCAACCATTTGATTTGAAAAGGGGTAGTCAATCTCTGTTCCATCAAGTACTTCAAACTGAAGTGATCAGTTTTGATCTTAAAGTGCCTATCAAGCAAATAGCCCCTCCATTTTTCCAATGCAAACACCACTGCCCACAATTCTTTTTCATAGGTAGACAGACCTTTATGTCTAGGGGCTAGAGTCCTACTTAAGAAAGCAATTGGATGTCCATTTTGTTGCAAAACTGCCCCAATACCTTCATCTGATGCATCAGTCTCTACTATGAATTCCTCATTGAAGTTTGGAAGAGCCAAGACAGGTGCACTAATCATGGCCATTTTCAACTTATCAAATGCTTCTTGGGCTGCTTCATTCCACCCAAATGAGTTTTTCTTAAGTAGTTCAGTCAAAGGCTTACTTATTGCAGCATAATTCTTCACAAATCTTCTATAATAACCTGTGAGACCAAGGAAACCTCTTAACTTCTTAATGTTCACAGGTATAGGCCAATCTTGTACTGCTTTGATCTTAGAAGGCTCAGTAGAAACACCCATTCCAGATATAACATGACCTAAGTACTCCACTTGATCTGTCCCAAACACACACTTACTTTCTTTAGCAAACAAATCATGTGATTTCATAGTACTTAGGACCATATCTAAATGCTGCACATGTTCTTCCATTGTCTTACTGAACACCAAAATGTCATCAAAAAATACCAACACAAACTTTCTAAGGTAAGCTGCAAATACCTCATTCATAAGAGCTTGAAAGGATGAAGGAGCATTGGTCAAACCAAAGGGCATCACAAGAAATTCATAATGACCTTGATGTGTTCTAAAAGCTGTTTTGTGTATATCTTCCTCACACATTCTGATTTGATGATAACCTGACCTCAAATCCAGTTTAGTAAACACTTTTGCTCCATACAACTCATCAATAAGCTCTTCAATAATAGGAATGGGAAACTTATCCTTCACAGTTTGCTTATTCAATTCTCTATAATCCACACACATTCTCCATGATCCATCTTTTTTCTTTACCATCACAATGGGTGATGAAAATGGACTATGACTACTTCTAATGACCCCACTTTCAAGTAATTCTTTTACCATCTCTTCAATAGCATCCTTCTGAGTAGGAGGATGTCTATATGGCCTGATGTTGATAGGAGAGGTGTTATCTTTCAAGGGAATTCTATGATCATGTGTTCTGTTTGGAGGTAAACCTTTTGGAACAGCAAACACATTCTCATATTTTTCCAACAACAACTTCACTTCAGGTTCCACATTTTCAACATTGGAACTGTTACATTCAGCTTGTAATCCACTGGTTGGGTACACACACACAGCCATAGAGTACAAACCAGCATGTCCACCATTTACTTCTTTGCTCATCTTCTTCCCATCCATCCACTTAATCATTGGTTGAGAAGTACCAGTAATGACTACTTTTTTACCCTTGTGCATAAACTGCATTCTTAACTTTAAAAAATTACACAAAACATCTCCCAATGTGGACAACCATTGCATTCCTAAAACCATCTCACACCCACCCAAAGGTAGTAACATCACATCAGTTTGGAAAGTTTCACCCTGCATTTGACACACAAAACCTTTGCACTCTTGTCTACTAGTAAGGCTGTTACTTCCAGGTATTGAAACTTGTAAAGGGTAGGTTTGTTTCAATTGACAACCCATTTGTTTTGCAGTGTTAGTATCCAGAAAATTGTGTGTGCTACCGGTATCAACCAAAATATTGAGAGGTTGGCCATTGAATTGTCCAGTAATTCTCATGGTGTGATAAGTGTTGATTCCTGATAAAGCATTAAGTGAAATTTGGGGTTGTACAGGCATAACAAACTCCTGAGTACACTCCTGGTGTTCCTCTTGCACAACTACATCCTCATTATCCGGATGTCCAAACACCCCTTCAGAACATTGTAATTCTACCTCATCTTCCAAATGCATCATATCATCCCTATCCACCACAATTTCTAGAGAAAACAACTGTCCACTACATTTATGGCCAGGCACATATTTGCTATCACAGTAAAAACACTGGTTCTTTGCTCTTTTTTCTTCCATCTCTTTCTGAGTCAACCTATAAGGTCTATTTCCCACATTTTTGACCAATGGTGCAGTACTACCAAACACATTAGCAGGCTTTTGTGGAACATACACATTCTTATTAGCATAATGACTATTATTAGGCACATACTTTGTAACAGATGGTGAAGGTTGTGAATACCTTGGTTTGAGAGCAGCATTGGTGGCTTCTTGCAACTTAGCCATAGCAAACACATCTGGCAAAGTTCTCAGGTTAAACATCCTCAATGGCAAACTGATTTCTTTCTTCAATCCACCCATGAATAGACTCACAGCATATGGTTCAGACAAATCAACCCTATTCAAGATCACTTCAAACAAATCTTGATACTGTTGCACTGAACCATCTTGTCTTAAATTTTTTAAGTCCACCATTGGGTCCTCAAAAATTGCTCCAAATCTTTGTAATACCTCTGATTCATACAACTCCCAAGAAGTACCATCACCATGTCTTCTGATGTACTGTTCATGCCAATTCAAAGCCTTATCATAAAGATGCATTGAAGCAATTTCAACTTTCATTTCATCCAAGATCCCCACAAGCTTGAAAAACTGTTTACATCTAAACAACCACCCTTTCACATCCTCTCCATTGAATCTTGGAAACTCAATCTTACCCATTCTTCCATATTGTGTTCCTCTGTTATGGCTTGTTCCTTCACCCGCCATCAAATTTTGCAAGGCAGCGTTTAAAGCCTGATTTTGTGCCAACAAATCACTCACATTTTTCTGTAAAGCCTCCACAGCTGCTGGTAATGATTCAGCAGTCACTGGTGGTGGTTGCAACACACCAGCTCTTGTATTAACGACCATTTTTATGTTTTCTTGATTGTGAAAGAAAACAGAGTGTCCACCAATTCTCCAGTAATATTATCACTCAACAACAATGATTTCTCACTGACCAAATGGGATAATGAATACTGAAACTGTTCTGGGTTACTCAATCCAACTGCTGCTTGCCAGCTTGTTCAAGATAAGAAAATTTAACGAGAATTTCGGCTTATCTTGTGGCCGTACAGCTGATTGACACTAACCAAATGAAAACAGAACAGCGAAATCAGTGGTGGCTGATTTCTAAACCGGAATCTTGGTGTCTTGCCGGAATTACGCCGGAGAAGATAACCGGAATCAAGAAATGTCAGGGTAACACTTCTTGAAGAACAATGGTGCCAAGAAAGGGCTCTAGATACCACNTTGTAGGAAGGTTATGGCTAGGCCTTATGTAATCCTTGTCAAATTGCATAAATTTGCTGTCTACTTGTCCAAGACTTTAATTATTTTCGTGACGCGTAGCTAAGTTGGTTACAAATGAGAAATAAAATTTGCATAATCCTTGGTCTTTTATATATTCTCATAATAAACGCTCGCACGTGGTAGTGAAAAAGATTTGTAAATATAGAGAATTGTTTTAGAATGGAGTATTGACCTATGGGTTTAGAAATCCTTGAATATTCAAAGTTGATAAGTACTAGCTAGATGAAAATAAGATATACCCAAGGATATCTTCATTATGAGCTTTCTATGATGATAAAATTTTGTTAATTTCATAACTAGCATTTGTAATCTCGAGGAGTAAAGTACTGATATGAGTAGAATACAATTAACCAAGAATTATAACAGAATTAATGGCTAAATGGAATTCTAATAACAGAATGGAGGTTAGAGATGTAACAGAATTTAGTAACAGAATGGGAGTTTAAGGAATAGAAGAAGATAGGTGAGATTGAAGATGAGAGAAAGAGAGATTAAAAGAGAAAGTGATTATTATTCATTGATTGTGAAAAATGGGAATTACAATAACATTTAAAGGGAACTTATGGCGGGAAAAGCTGTTAGCCCACAGCAGTGGAAATGTACACGTGTACCTCACATGACCAGCTATGCTAGGCATGTGCACCTCACGTGTCACTAACCGTTTTAGCTAACAACTATTCCTGCATCATCTAGCTTACATCAAGTACATGGGATGTTGACTATTCGGATTCTTGAATAACCATCATAGAAAAAATGGCACGTCTTGAATCAGCATTCTTTGTCCTCGGTTGAATTAACAAAGTATAGCCACCTTTAACAAAGATTGTTAAAAAACGAACAGCATTTAGTTAGACAAAAAGTAACTAAAATTTAAAACCATTTAGCCGTTATTAGGGCGAAAACATATAAGATACACTACAGTTGAACGAATGACCAACTTTGCATTCAATTTGCAGACTATAACAATGGAGCTAGCAAATACAAATGGTTAGGGGGTGTTTGGACATGCGTTTTAAAGGATTTTCCAACTTTCTTATATAAATAAATTCACAGCCGCTAACTGGGAACTTATCTAAAACTGATTGTTTAATCCTTAAACGAGTTGATAATGACTCACTTTATCCGAACATCAAGTATTTATAATCATGACGCTAAGCTAAGATACTCAACTTTTTATGACAAGTACCAGCATGAAAAGGTACCTGTTCTACAAACTAATTGTTCTGCCGCTATTAGTTTGGCGTTTTCCTGTACTTCTTCACCGTTTTAACGATCCTAGTTTTGTTTCGAAAATTCTTGATTAAGATTACCTTTGTGTTACCCTTCACACTCACCACATGCAAGTGTTTATGATCATCCATCTCCTTTTCTCTTAACGCCAACTTTTGCTTGTTAGGTTTTAAACCAGTTTCTTTTGCAGTCACGCTTTTCAAATCGGCTTCATTGAAAAAAAANAAAAAAAAAAGAGATTTTTTATACTTTTGTTAGTAAAACATTATGAAAATAAGTATACTAGTGCAGATGTGGCAAAATGGTGGGTCATACAAGTTGAGATTTTGAATGGGTCACTTTTGGTAAGGGTCAAAGCAGGCCAGTTTTTGTACGGGTCTAACCAATGTTCTTCTTCTTGGTACCAAACTACCAATCCACTTCTGAACACACCTAGTTAAGTATGGACGGCAACTGTTGGCTATCCTAATGGACTTTGACCCAACCTGACGTAACATAGGGAAATAGACCCTAACTAGAAGTTCAAATGGATAAGTAATACGGTAATTTTATTTCCTTAAGCATTTGGTCAATTACAGGTTGGGTCTTATCAGCTTATTTTCCCAATGCGACCCTAACACAGGGGAAACAGACCCATGCAATATAATTATGTAAACTACTCCAACACCAACCTATAAAATTTTGGTGTGTGGAAAGGACATTTACAAATACGTACTCTCAGAGGGCATCACTGATGTGAAAGATGGTGGACCGGAGATACCTGAACTACTGGTGTCTAGGATCTCTAATGCATATTTTTACCGTCCTGGATAAGAATAGAGATAAATGAACTTTAATACTTTCTATGTTGATCTTGCTCTAAAGAATTACTGTCTAGATGCAAGGCATTCACGGTTATTCTTTTTGCATTCTAATTAACCTGTGAGAAATTAAACATACAATTAGATTCCACCACAAAATATTTTACAGTAAAAAAGATTTAAAAAACTGCTAAGAGTTTCCAGTTGCACCACAAAATGTTTTACAGTAAAAAAGATTTAATCTATCGAGTTAAGTTTTTTTAACTCGAATGAAGAGTGACCGGAAACATTATATTATTCTAGACACATGGCACTCGCATACTTTTTGGTATATTAGTCGCAAACAATTTCTTTGTCCAACCTATGTGGGACAAAATGTTTGTTCCACATTGTTGCGCTTCCATAGACCCAGTAATTTTAACTGCAGATAAACCTAATGTCATCAACAGCTATGATGACAACTTACAGATCGATAAAGAAAGCTGATAATACGGATTATATTACAATGTATCTTCCTAAAAGCTGTCGATCTCCCAATATCCATTTAGTACTTCTGCCACACTTTTGCTATAATAACAACTGTTATTAAAGTTTAAAATCGAGATTTGGCTAAATGAATTAGGTGCTCGTGTGTTTGTGTAAAGTATGTCTCAATTATGATACTTGCTTTGGCCCAAGCTGGTTAATATCTCAAAATTCTAATATACTACTTATATTAACATCTTACATTAATAATGTGGCTTTGATAACGTTAGTCATATGTTTCTATTGACTTCTAAAATATGTGTTCCTTTCAAACTTGTGTGAAGTTAAACATTAAAATGGTCTCACCAAAACATGTTTTTGAGTAACAAAATAAAAGAAAAAAGTTAAAGAGTTCATATTAGTTTTGGATACTACACAATCCAACAGATATTTTTTTCAACCTGATGGATGCTGAAGTACTCGAATACATAATAGTAGTCTCAACACATTTAACACAAGTACACTTATGGTATATTAATAACCAACAATTTCTATCTTCACCCTATGTGGGACAAAGTGAAAGATTAAAAGTTTGGAAAATGTATGAGCTTAAAAAAAGTATGTTTTGTAATCAGCTTACGTTTGTTTCTTGTAGCAAAGAAAGCTATTGTGGTAACATAATAAGTAATCAGTTTTTTTTTTTTTTTTTTTTTTTTTTTTTTTAAAGAGCTTGAAACGTTTCCATATATGTTCTAAGAACACACAATGGCTTGAATAGCGTGAACGACAACGGACAACCACAATACCATCACAAGACAAAGATTTCTTTTATTTTCAATTGCTTTCCTAGTTTAATTTGTTCATTTCTTCTTTTCGATCAAGTCATCAAGTGTGGCTCCTCTTAAAATTATAGCTCGTAAGATATACAATATTTCTAGGAGGTTGTGGCCGGGACTTTTAAAATCCTTCGTCAGCGTGTAGGACAAATAAGTTGCGCGGGGACAGAAACGGGGACAGGGACGGGAACGGATACGGATACCGGGAAATGACAACATCTCAAAATTCAAGAAACGGGTATGGCGAGGAAACGTCTATGTGTTTTATAATACTTTAGTATATGACAAATTGTATGTTATAAGACATGCCAAGTTACATAACGTACAAGTTAAAAAAAATGTTATAAGACATGACTATCATTTCACTTACAAACTTACATAAAATACTTTAAAAAAGCTATTTGTATCATACTATATGTCTCTGTTTAACGAATCTGAACTATGTGCAATTTTTAGTTTTAGAAAAATAAAAAGAAAGTGAAGATTTAATAAGATGAAAAAAAAAATAATAAAAGAAAGAGAAAACTAATACAGAGAAAATAACTTGATTGGGCTTTCATTTTGTATTGTACTTTTCTCTTTCTTGTTGACTTAATGTATCATCTTCAACATTCATCTTCCCTGCCTAATTTGGATCACCCCTGCCATTATCACCTCACCAACTTGAACAATATGACTTGCTAAAAATCTGTATTTTTCAAGCTGCTAAATAATCTAAATGAATATATTTGATTTAAATCCGAGTTTTCTGTCTAGTAAGCGATGAACACCCCTCTCTGTGGCCATAGGACTATTCCCCGCGTTCCCCGTTTCCGGTACGTGGCGTTTCCTTGTATAATAGGGACAAACATGCTCATCAAATGAACATTTATGTCAAAATCTAAAAATATAGCTAGCCAAGCAATCCTTTATCATATACGAATTTGATAACGTAATTCATATACTTTTATTGCTCTAGTATGAACTGCTTTTCTAGTAGAGATTGATATGCACAACTGAATGTAATACGTGTTAATTAAGCTGTTCAGGACTCTGAAAGAAGTATTTCTATATTATGAAACTTGTCTTTCTTGTTTTGGCCCTAGGTTAAAATCTCAAGTATGTAAAAAAGAGTACTTGCATTAACATCTTTTATTAAGGAGCTAGGCAATCTTCATCCTTTTTCTTTTTTCCCAGGCTTTAAACCTAAATTCAGGGGCGGAGCCAGGATATTTCCTGAGGGGGGGCAAAAAAATTTTTTTTTTACTACAGCGAGCCAATAAAGAAAAGAAACTTGTGCAAAAGTGTCGCAATTTTTTTTTTACCAAACGATAAGCGAAATACGTCAAATTAAAGCAAATCAAATCGAGAATCTTATATTTTTAGGTGGCATTGTGGTGTGAAGAAACTACCCGTTCTACAAAATCGTGTGATTTCAATTATTTCAAAGACTCATTATTATGAATAAAAACTATGAAGTATGTAAAGTTTAATAAATAGAAAAGATTACATGTTTATTTATTTATTTTTACCAGAATACAATTTACAAGGAAAAAAGATGATTAACATATATTAAGAAATTTTTATTAAGTTTGCAAGATTTACTTAAAGTGTGTGAAAAATAAACCCATAGTAAACTTTACAATAGAAAAAACAAGAAAACAGTGACAAAATATGTTGAAACTTAATATTACTGGTACTAACATTGAAGAGCAAATATAATAATATATGACAAAAATATCGTAACAAAAAGTAAAAATGGAAATAAAAAAAAAAAATCATTACTTTCTCACTTTCTAGTTTCTATGCGTATCACGTGATTACACAAAAAGAGAGAGAAAGTCTCTTCTTCATTTAACATTTCTGTCCTTTCTTCTTTTCTTTCTCTCCTTCCGTCATTTTTTCCGGCAACATGCATTTTTTCTTCTTCCGTGATGAGCTTTAGATTAACTGACTTCGTTTCTTTTACTTGTAAGGGGGGCAAAATGACGAAAAACACTAGAATCTCCCAAAAAAATACACTATGCCGGAAAGTTTTGAGGGGGCACTTGCCCACCGTGCCCCCTCCGTAGCTCCGCCTCTGCCTAAATTGCGTGGATGACAACGACAATGTCACTATATGTTACAAAAATTAAAATTGTTAAGATTTTATATGAGTTTTCAAAGTGTCACTACTCATCAAGTTTTTCTTAACTTGAAGGACATTGACTACTTGAAAACATAATATTATTCTCACACACGAAACACCCGCATACTTTCAGGTATATTAGTCGCGAACAATTTCTTTCTCTAACCCATGTGGGATAAAATGAAAGAATGCAAGGTTAGAAAAGGACTTCATAAAACAAGAAATGGTAAATTATTGCAGTACAAAAACGATTTTATTTGCATGGAAATAAATAGATAAGGCATGAGTTTACGAAAGAAAGATATGTTACATATATGGAACACAAACCGAAGTTTATAAGCAAGTAGTTTATGTGTTTCGAGCACGAAACATAAAAGTAACAACATGAAATTACATATTATCTGAAAATAAAAAGATTGCAAATGTTTAAGCTTTTTGTCCTTCTTGCTTATAGTCAATTAGTCATCAAGAGTAAAATGTGTTACTTTATAAATTGGTTCGATATGTGTTTGAATTAATGGATATAAGCAATGTCAACATAGTTTTTGCTTTTTTATTGTTAGAGTAAATTACATAGATGGTCCCTGTGGTTTGTCCAAAGTTTCACCTATAGTCCCTAAAACTTTAAAGCTGCATGGCATGTCCCTATATCTGAAATAAATAACACTCGTTGTCCCTCCAGTTAACTGGTATTAAGTGGCTTCAGTTATCTTTTAATGTTAGCCCTTATGGTTAACGATCGTTTGCATCGTTTATCTTTAATAATAACGGCCGTTTATAATTTAAAGTTTTTTGACCTTAGGTACATTTTTAACATGTTTTTATCCATTTTTGTCCGTTTTTAGGTTTAAATCCGATTTTATCCGTTTTCTTCCATTTTTATCCGTCAGTCACCATCGCCACCAATTAAAAAAGAAATCAAAAATCAAGAAACAAATTTCAAAAAAGAAGAAAAGTCAGAAAAAAAATCAAGAATAATTATCGATTTTTTTTTGAATTTTTTTTTCAGGGTTTTTTTTTATTTTAGATTTTTTTTAGAAACTTTTTTTAACCAAAAATATTTTTTGAATTTTTTTTCGTAAAAAATTTAGAAAAAAAATTTTGGAAAATAAGTATCCAAAAAAAATTTCGAACAGAAAAATTTTTAAAATAATTATCAAAAAAAAACTTAAAATATTTAAAAAATAAAATTCTTTACGGAAAATTTTTTCAAATTTTTTATTGGAAACTTTATTTTTCAATTTTTTTTTCAAAATTTTTTTCTATATTGTTTTTCATTTTTTTTTCTGAAATTTTTCTACGAAAACATTTTTCAAAAAAAAATTAGACAAAAACATTTCGAAAAAAAAGTAATAGACAAAAAATTTCTGAATTTTTGTTTTAAAAATCGATAATTATTTTTGAAATTTTTTTATACGCTTTTTTTTATAGGTAGTGGTGATGGCTGACGGATAAAAATGGGCGAAACGGATAAAACTTGATGAAAACCTATAAAAATAGACAAAACGGGTAAAAACATGTGAAAAATTAAGAAAACGTACCTAAAGTCAAAAAACTTTAAATTATAAACGGCCGTTATTATAAAGGATAAACAATGCAAACGATCATTAACCATAAGGGCTAACATGTAAAAGATAACGGAAGCCACTTAACACCAGTTAAGTGGAGGGACCACGAGTGTTATTTATTTCAGAGATAGGTACGTGCCATTCAACTTTAAAGTTTTAGGGACTATAGGTGAAACTTTGGGCAAACCACAGGGACCATCTATGTAATTTACTCTTATTGTTATATAACATCCCCAATTCATCCGAAAATAGACAATGCATTAACCAACACTTAAAAGTGATAGTTTTTGCTTATCTCGGGCTTCCCATCGGCTCTAACATGAACCTCCCTATTAATTGGAAAATTCTTGTTGATCGCCTCTAATCGAGATTATCAAAATGGGAAGCTAACCTCCTTTCTATAGGTGGTCGCCTTACTTTAATCAAGTCTGTGCTTGGAAGCCTCGGAATTTACTACCTATCTATTTTTAAAGCCACGGAATTTACTACCTATTTATTTTTAAAGCCCCTGAATCTGTTTTAAGACTTTAGAGAATATTCGTGCTTCATTCTTTTGGGGTGGTTCTCAAGGCTCGAGTAAGTTAGCTTGGGTAAAATGGCCCATTGTTTTAGCCTCTCTCGAAAAAGGTGGATTAGGCATTGGAAGTTTAAAGTCGTTTAAACTTGCCCTCCTCCAAAAATGGCGATGGGTTAAAGTTATCAAAGCGTTTCATGGTTTTGAGGCTGGCTTTGATCTCACAGGTTGTAGCTCGAAGGGTATTTGGTCTATGATTGTTGGTTCTACTAATTATCTTCATTCGAATGGTATTCTCCAAATTGATTCCCTTAGATTTCGAGTGGGATGTGGTTCAATTATTTGTTTCTGGAAGGATTTATGGATAGGTAACTCTCCTTTATACCTTTGATACAATAGGTTGTTTCTTCTTGAACAATACAAAGATTGCTTGATCATAGATCGTATTCAAAACAGCCATTGGACATGGAATTGGTCAAGATCCGTTCTTGGTACTCACAATGAGGCATACCTCAATGACCTCATTAATGAGATTAGTCATCTTGAAATCACCTCCAATTCAAATACATGCTATACATGCTACTGGTTCATTGCAAAAGATGGTGCATTTCTGTTGTTATCACACGTAAACATATAGACGATCACCTTTTACCATCCTCAGCTACATCGACTTATTGGGACAAAACTCTCCCTCGTAAAGTGAACATCTTCTTGTGGCGATTAAAGATTGATAGACTTCCACATCGTCTAAACCTTTCTTCTCGTGGCATTGAAATTCCGGAGATATCATGTCCTACTTGTAACGGGTATGTTGAATCCAGACATCATATTTTCTTCGAATGTGATATTGCTAGAAATATTTGGAGGCTTGTTCGAACATGGTGCGACAACTCTATTCCTTTGTTTACTTCTATGGATCATTGGATAGATTGGTTGAGCTATTGGCACGTGTCTAAAGAGAAGATTCAACGTATGTACATCATCATTGCTTCATTATGGTGGATTTGGCGGTATCGCAATAATGTCACGTTTGGCTCTCATTCATTAAGGAAGAGTGATATTTTTGATAATATTTGTTTATATTCTTTCTATTGGCTTAAGTTTAGAGGTCATTTGTCTTGTTCTTGGACTGTTTGGTTAAACTCCCCCCCCTTGTATTTCTAGCACTTTGCTAGTTTTCTTTTATCTATAAATTGCCGTTCAAAAAAAAAAAAAAAAAAAAATGTGATAGTTTTGTTTTCTGAAAAGGTTCAACAACAAACTCATGTTGGAGCCTAACGAAATACATGTGTTTGCTATTTTAACGATGAAACACATTATGGTAAAATCGTGAGTTACAATTTTTATGTAATCGAGTTCTAACTATTCCCATGGATGCGGAAAAGAAAGTGGTCATTTATGAAAAGTTTCACAAACAGAAAATCATGTGTGAAATCACACAATGGTTAATTTACAATTACATCACTTTGCTTGCTATTTTTAATAATAAAATATATTATTAAGATTGTATTAAGTAACAATATGTCGCATATGTAAATCCCAAACCATTTTCATACATGTGCTTATAAGTTTTAAACAATTCAAGATTCAAAAAATAGGATACATGCCAAATTCCACGGAGTAGTAAAGATAAAAAAGATTAAGAATTCATATTAATTCTCTTGTTTTGAAGTTTTATCATGCTTGTAGGGTTAGCTAGCAAACTTTATAAGCATGAAGAGAACTTCTACAAGAAAACATAATACTATTCTAGTGACAATTAACTGACATACACCATGGTATATTACTAACCAACAACTTATTTCTTCAACCAATGTGGGATAGAATGTTTGGAAAAAAAGGTTCGCATAGACGCATAGTTCTCCATGTTATATGTTTGATAGAGAAATTATTAAGGCCATCTATAATCATAATATGCAAATCCTTATGGTACGTTTAGTTGGGGGAAAATACCCTTGTTTTTCACAAAATGTTTTGTAGAAAATAAGGAAAACAAAGATCGCGTTCATGTAAGCATTTTCTAACAAAATGTTTTGCAAAACACAAAATCCCCTATTTCCTAACTTAACAAGGAATATAACAAAACAAATTTTAGTTGTTTTCCTTTATAACCCACAACCCCCTCCCTTTCTTTAAAATGAAAAATACAAACATCAATTAAACGCGTTATTTATATTTTCAGGTGTTTTGTGGTGATAAATTTTCCTTCCAAATTTTTACAAAACTTGAGATAGAAAACAAGATAATTTTTTTCCAACTAAACGCACCTTTATTTTCTCCATATTTAAAGAATGGAGCATCAAAACTCATCTCCATCTTTAGAGGATCACTATCCATCTTTCCAAAAATTATTAATAATTTTTAGTATCTTCTGATTCTTATTAGACCCTTGATAATTTTCAATTAATTCAATATCAATATGTTTGAAGTTGAAGTTTGGAGGATGTGGTTGGAGATAAATTGCTTTTGGAGGATGAATGTAAATTTAAGGAAAAAAAAATGATATTTCATATTCCAAGTTTATTGATAGGAAATGATTCGAATGGCCATTGGTAAAAGACACTCGCGACTCCAAATAAAAGTCCAAAAGCAACTAGTATATGTGTTTACAGCGTGATACATGGAATAACACTTTGGATAGCATGAAATTATGTTGTTTAATTCATTTCATTTGCTATGTATAATGTTCAAAACAAACTTGAGTAGTATGATTGTTACTCACACTCTTACTCAGCTTTTAGTCGCTCTCTTAACTGACTTTTAGAATGTTCATATGAGTTTTCGCCTTTAACACAATACATAAGATATATTTTTCAACCTGATGGATGGTGAGATATTCAAAAACATAATACTATTCTCAACATATTTAACACACACACTTATGGTATATTAGTAACAAACAACTTCTATCTTCGGCCTATGCGGGATAGAGTTTTGAAGATAAAAAGGTTGAAAAATGTAGGAGCTTAAAGAAATACATTTGTAATCAACTTATTTTTCCTATTTGTAGCGATGCAAAACACTGTGGTAACATTATAAGTAACCATTTGAATTTTAAACCGAGCTCTAACATTTCCATAGAGGTGATAGAAAGTGATTTTTTCACTTATGAAAAGTCTCGCAAAAAAAAATCAGGTATGAGATTGCTAAAATGGTTAGTTTACTTCACTTCCATTTGCTAATTTTCTCGTATAGGTGCACATAAAGTGATGTTTTCCATTTAAAAGATGTTTTAAAATATGATTTAATTTAATTTAAGAAGTCTCCACCTATACATGTTTTAGAGTACCCAATTAAAGAAAAAAAAGATTAAGAGTTCATATAAGTTTCCAGTTATTCAACACCGAGCTGAATTTATTTCAGCGTGATAGTGAACAATCCGCAAACATAATACTATTCTCAACAGGGGCGAAGCTTCATGGGGGGGGGGCGCCCGACCCCCCGAAATTTTTTTTGCGATGTAGGGGGTATATAGTTTTCGTGTAGAAAAATTTCGGTATATTGGGTTTCGACCCCCTAAAAATTTCGGTATACCTGAAATATAGCCTTAGGAAAAAAAAAATTAGATCCCGACCCCCCACTTACAAAATCCAAGCTTCGCCACTGATTCTCAACACGTTTAACAAACATACACTTATGGTATCAAGTAACCAACAACTTCTATCTTCAGTCAATGTGGGATGGAGTGTTGGGATAAAAGGTTAGAAAAATATTTTCATTAAAAAACTTGTAAGAAAGAGATAATTCAAGAGTTCTTAACATTTGGTGATTTTATTTTATTTTATTTATTTATTTTTTTACATGCATGGGACATCAAATTGAAGTTTAGAAGCAACTAATTTATATGTTTATAACACGAAACATAAAGGCAACGGCCTAGATAAAAGAAACTATGGTGATGTTTTCTTAGATAAAAGGATTAGCGTTTACTTATCTGAAATTGTTTATATAGAAATCTATATGCTATTGTTAGTATTTGTTAGGTGTTCAGCTCTTGAAATGTTGTGATACTTGTTAAGGTTTGTGTTGGTAATTCAAACGAGCGAAACAAACAAACAAATTCAAACAAACGAAGCGGAAGCTTTATTCAAATACCAAACCAAATTACAAAACCAAATTCAAAGACAAATTCTAATTCAAACGATACCAAACCGTAATTCAAACGGTACCAAACTATTATTCCAAAGGTACAAAGAAAACTAATCCTATCAATCCCTATTTATAGGCTAAACAAACTTGGTGGACAAGTAACACAAATTACCAAATAACCCCTAAAGTTTAAGTCACTTTCTAACAATCTCCACCGTGACTTCAACGCCACTCGAAACTTCAAACTAAATGAATCTTTCGTCTTCAAATTCCAAATTCCAAACGCTAGAGATACTAGCCTAATTTAAGCCATTATTATTGCGAAAACATATAAGATACCCTACACTGTAACGAGTAACGAATGACTGACTTTGCATTCACTTTTCAGACTGTAGCAATAGAGCCAACATGACTCAGATCGATAGTGTTTATGATCATCCATATCCTTTCCTCTTAACACAAACTTTTGCTTCTCGGGTTTTAAATCATCAGATTCTTTTGCAGTCACGCGATGATAAAAAGATATTTTTGATACTAATATTGGTAAAACATTATGAAAAGCAGCATAGTAGTGTAGATGTGAAAAAATGGTGGGTCATATAAGTTGGGTAAGGGATGAAAACGGGTTTGTTTTGAATGGGTCAGTTTTGGTATGGCTTAGGCCCAGGGGCGGAGCCAGGATATTTCCTGAGGGGGGGCAAAAAAATTTTTTTTTTACTACAGCGAGCCAATAAAGAAAAGAAACTTGTGCAAAAGTGTCGCAATTTTTTTTTTACCAAACGATAAGCGAAATACGTCAAATTAAAGCAAATCAAATCGAGAATCTTATATTTTTAGGTGGCATTGTGGTGTGAAGAAACTACCCGTTCTACAAAATCGTGTGATTTCAATTATTTCAAAGACTCATTATTATGAATAAAAACTATGAAGTATGTAAAGTTTAATAAATAGAAAAGATTACATGTTTATTTATTTATTTTTACCAGAATACAATTTACAAGGAAAAAAGATGATTAACATATATTAAGAAATTTTTATTAAGTTTGCAAGATTTACTTAAAGTGTGTGAAAAATAAACCCATAGTAAACTTTACAATAGAAAAAACAAGAAAACAGTGACAAAATATGTTGAAACTTAATATTACTGGTACTAACATTGAAGAGCAAATATAATAATATATGACAAAAATATCGTAACAAAAAGTAAAAATGGAAATGAAAAAAAAAAATCATTACTTTCTCACTTTCTAGTTTCTATGCGTATCACGTGATTACACAAAAAGAGAGAGAAAGTCTCTTCTTCATTTAACATTTCTGTCCTTTCTTCTTTTCTTTCTCTCCTTCCGTCATTTTTTCCGGCAACATGCATTTTTTCTTCTTCCGTGATGAGCTTTAGATTAACTGACTTCGTTTCTTTTACTTGTAAGGGGGGCAAAATGACGAAAAACACTAGAATCTCCCAAAAAAATACACTATGCCGGAAAGTTTTGAGGGGGCACTTGCCCACCGTGCCCCCTCCGTAGCTCCGCCTCTGCC